>JAKSZT010004015.1:11952686-12229956 GCA_026826555.1 Tolypeutes matacus
CCTCCCTCCCTCCCTCCCTCCCTCCCTCCCTTTCCTCCTTCCCTCCCATCTGACTGTTTATCAGTCCGTTTTCTGAACTCCTAGGTGCAGGCTGTATTCCTCATGCTCACTGAACACTTAATATTACCATGTATCCCAAGAACAAGGTTAAGATATTAACTTATGTACCCACCTTAAGGGCAGTTATCAAGTTCAAAAAATTTAACATTGATATAAGGCTTACAGTCTATAATCCAATTTTTTAATATGTACCAATAATGTTCTTTTAAACCTTTTCTCCTCCCTTGCTAGATCCCATCTAGGATCACATATTGCATTTCATTGTCACTGCCTCTATAGTTGAACATTTAAAAAAAAATTTTAAGAACATATATGCACTGCATATTTTCCAGTATTGACCACTTCCAAGCATACCACTCAATGGGATAAATTTCATTCATAATGGTGTGATACCTTTACTGTCTTCCATGACCAAAACTTTCCCATTTCCCTAACCAGAAACCCTACACTCATTATGCTTCATCAGCATTAAAAAACATCTTCTTTTAGGAAGACTTTGTTAAGAACATGAAAAGACAAGATAGAGACTGGTAGAATACATTTCCGAACCACAAATCTGACAAAGAACTTATATCTAAATTATATAATAATCTCTCAAAGCTCAAAAGCACACAATCCAATTAGAAATTGGGCAAAATACATGAAGAGACATTTTACTGAAGAGGATTTACAGATGATAAATAGGCACATGAAGAGATACTCGATAAAATTACTCATGGAAATGCAAATTAAAACTGCAATGAAGTCTTATATGTAACAGAATAACTAAAATAAAAAAATAGTGACAAAACCAAATGCTTGTGAGAATGCTGTGAAACTGGATCACTCAAATGGTACAACTACTCTTGAAAATAGTTTGGCAGTTCCTTGAATAACTAAGGATGCAAATATCAGATGATCCAGCAATTGTATACCTTGGCATTTATCCTGGAGAAATAAAAAAATTCTGATGACACAAAAACCTGTACATAAATGTTTATAGCAGCTTTATTCATATTATCAAAAACTTGGAGTCAAGCCAGATGTCCTTCAATGGGTGAATTGTTCAACAAAGTGTGGTAAGTGCATATCATGGAATACTACTCAGCACTAAACAAGGAGTGAACTTTTGCAGCAACCAGAATGAATCTCCAGAGAGAATTAAGCTGAGTGAAAAAAGCCAATCCTAAAAAGTTTTATTCTGTATGATTCCAATTATATTACATTACTGATATGACAAAACTATAGAAATGGAGAGCAAATTACTGATTACCAAGGGTTAAGGAAGGGGTGGGGATGGGAGGGAAGTGGGTGTGGCTATAAAAGGGAACATGAAGAATCCTTGCTTTGGCAGTGTTCTGTATCTTAACTGTATCAGTGTAACTATCCTGGTTGGGATAACTATTGTATTACAGTTTTGTAAGATATTGCCACAGGGTTAAACTGGGTAAAGGCTACGTGGAATCACTCTACTATTTCTTAAAACATCATGTGAATCAAAATAAAAAGTTTACTTACAAAAAGAAAAAAACCCAGATTATACTTTCATGTCTATCCACAGCCAAATGTGTAAATATACTTATGTAATTCAAAAAATATAGCCAGGAATATTTCTCTGTGATAAGTAAGAATTGACTTAATAAATATTGAACAATAACATTTAAATCGCGGACAAAATTTAAAACTTTTCTAGAGCTGCTAGTCTACACGTGATTGCTCCAATCATGGAGTTGAGAACTCAGGGTTTTGGTTAGGAAAGATTTTAGCATCAAGATGGCTAAAAATGAAGTCACAACTTTGATACTCACAGCAGCCCTGAAGGCATATTATACCCAATGTACAAGACTGCTACATTGTACCTTTAAAATAATTAAACCTTTTATAGAAATAGAGGGAATTTAATATATAGTGCTTTGCCTTGAGTAAATTGGATCTGGATTGTCACAGGGTTGCTTTAAAATTTTTATTTTTATTTTTTAGATTGTTTACCTTCTGTGCTTCCAGGGAAGTTGAGGCTAATTTACGTTAAAGGCTTTTCTATTGATTCTTAATTTATTTGGAGAGTGTCTCCCTGTCTTGAAAACCCTGCTAATTCATTATTCACACTGGCAAAATGATTCCCATATAATGATTTACTCTGAGCACAATTTTAAACTTATTTTAGGCTCTTTTGAGTCAATGTCCACCTATATTATATATTATATATAAATATATATCTACATTTATATTCTCAAAAGAGTTGTCATTCTAGTCTAAAATCTGTATGTCCAATGGCAGAGCAAACTCTTTTGTGTCATATGGAACTTCAGTAATGACTTGTTGGCTCCTATTGACTCTTCATCAGCAAAAATTAGATACTCCTTAAAAACAACTCCCCCAAGGGAGGTTGTGTGTTTGTCCAGTAAAAGCTAACTTGGCTTGCTGCGAATATCGTACTTCTTCCAAGGTTGAGATCTTTGCTGGAACTAAATCTCAGATCCTGTGTGCTGCTATGAGTCTTCCTGGGCACTGACCGTCTGGGGCCCCACCAACTGTCAAGTGACTTCTCTCTTTACCGCACTTTGCTAACAGTACCTGCTCTTGAGTCCATCTGTCGTGCACACACCCTGTCCCGCTGCAGTCTTCTCTCAGTCTTTTGAGTTTTGCTGCCCTGCTGCTGTTGGCACTTTAGTCTCAATGGAAACCAGGTGCTTATTACCCCAGGACTTGCAGGGTTATTCCTTGTTTAGGTGTTGAATTGGATTGTGCAATGAGGCATTGCATATTTTGAGGTCAAGCAAATTTTTAAAGGAGAATTTAAGTATAAAAATACATAAAGTGATTTATTAATTTTGGAATGAGTGAGGGCTCAATAATTATTTGCTTACTGGAATATTTTCTGTATTTTTATATTGACCCAAGAGCTCAATTATAGATAGGTCAAATTGTACAAATCAAGTATTGAAAATAAATACAGAGGCATAGCATAAGGACAGGGGAAAATTTGGCATCCAACCAAACAAAGCTGTAACTTATAATGAGTTGGTCCTTTTAACATTCTTTCCTATCAATTACTGCCACAGAAGCACATTACCATAAAGCAAACTTTGTTTCTGTTTTACCTGTAGTTTTAAGGTCATATATCTTTTTGTCTTCTTTGTTTTGGCTTAACTTTGTCATTTCTAACATAGTTTATATATAATTATAATCAGTAAAATCTTGAAGCAATAGGAGTTATGTTCATGGTGTTCTTACAATAATAATTTTTTAAATCTTCAGAGTAAAAACAAATGCAGGTCAGAGGATAAGGAGATACAAAAAAGCTTATTTCAATGGAGACTTATACAAGATTTTATTTGAAATGGACTATTGCAAAAACATAACTTTTTGCGGTAGCCCATTGGAACACAAAAGTGTTTTAAGTTGGATTCTTTCCCTTTATTAGTACTTTGTCTGATCTAGATATAGTAGATAAACACAAAACTCGCCATGGGCGCTTGTTGTCACCATAGCAACCAGATTGCAGTTTCCAATATCTGTGTAATGAAGTGCTGACATGTTTTCAGCACACGGTGCTAAATGGAGGATTGTTTCACTAATTAGGTGGCAAAAAAAAATCCATTTCTTCGTGATTAACGATGTCACAAATTACGTAGTAGACAAACATGAAAAACTTTCTTTACTAGTTCTTTATGGGTTTTAGGGAGAAGTAAAAATGCTAGAAGTCATTTTTAGTGCTTTGGTTACCTAGTAAGAAAAGCTTAAGTCTCTGGGAACAGCTTAGTCCCTAACAGCGGATGGGTTCTGTGCTTTGTTAAGTTAGCCTTGTTAGCATTCAGGCTCAAAAGGATGATAGTTGGAGCTTGATGTTATTTGCTTTGATGGCAGATAACCAAGATGGATTGTAAATGTTTCTTAATTTTATTGCCATCTAAAGTTTACTGGACTTTCAGAGACCTGTGCTATCTTTTAAACTAAATGACTTTTCATTTATTAAGCATGTTTTGATTAATGGGACATCCTGGTTAATTGGGTGTATTGATTAATAATATAATTACTGTACCTAAGGGATGAAATAAATACCATTCTAGCCTTATAATTAAGAGGAACTCACGGTACATATGGACATGGAAATAGTTCTTATGAAACAATTCCAAATGCCATAAGAACAAAGGCTTCTTAATTCAGAATTAAAGCCTAGACTGTAGGTTACTAGGAGATAGGATGAGGACTGACAAGGGGTACTTATGCTTAATGAATGTAGAATTTTCAATTAGCTTAACTGTAAAATTGTGGAAATGGATAGAATTGATGGTAACACATTCTAGTGAGTATAACTAACACAACTGGTTTATAAATGGGATTGTGGCTGAAAAGGATAGTTTAGGGATGTAAATGTCAATTGAAAGAAAGTTAGAGAATAATCTACGGACCGAATAAAATAATGAATACAGAGGTGGATGAGGATTGTGGTGGATGAGGATTGTGGATATAAGAATGTTCTTCTATGAGCTAGAGCAAATGTACATCACTATTACATGGTGGTAAGAATATAGTGATGCATAGGAAAAATATAATTAATGTAACTATGGACTATAGTTGACAGCAATATTGTAATATTCTTGCATCAAATGTCAAAGAAGGTTCTATACCAACCCTAAGGGTCTATAATAAAGGTATGGGTTTTTTTCCTTTTGGACTAAGGAAAATGTTCAAAGATTTACTGGGGCGATGACTGTACAACTCTGTAATGAAAGTGAGAGCCACTGAGTGTACACTTTGGATAGAATGTACAAGGCATGGGACTATACAACACAGTGAACCATATGGTGGAAGATGGACTGTGGTTAAGAGTACAAATATGAGAGTGTTCTCTCATGAACTATAACAAATGTACAATACTAATACATAGTGTTAATAATAGGGGGTGTATGGAAAAAATATACCAAGTCTACGCTGTGGACTATAGTGGCAATAGTCTGATCATATTCTTTCATAATCTGTAACAAATGTTCCACAACAATGTAAGGTGTTCGTGGAGGAGTGCTATATGGGAATCCTGAGCATTTTGCCTGATTGTTTATTAAGCTCACAACTTTTCTTATAAGAAATTTAAAAAATAAAAATTAATAGTAGTCATCATAATGAAATGAAATGATACAGGACAGGATATATTTTGCTGAAATGATATGGGATATGCACACATGCTGAAATAATATGGAACAAACTGTTTATGGTCAAGTGATAGGGGACAGGTTTAGGAATTCAGGAAAGGAGAGATCATTTCAAAATGGATTGATTGTATACATTTTTATGAAGGAGTAGAGGATTTCATTGAACAGAAAAGAGTTTAGGATGATATTTGTGAGGTTACAATGACCAAGAGAATGAGAAGCAGGAAGTAAGCACAATTTGAATGGTCAATGTTGGATACAGGACAATTTGGTTGACATGTGAGGTAACATAGGTTATTTAGGTCTTCTCCTTCCCTCTATACAGATTTGAGGACCATCTGGTTACCACATGTTCCACCCCAGGGTTAAATATGCTCTTCTGGATGTCTAGGTGTATAAGATCCTCTCCTCTAACATGCTAAGGAGTCTTACTTGAAGGTATGGGCTTAGATAAAGAGGATGACCTTACCAAACACAAAAGGACCATTTTTGTTCAAAGTGTATTCTCAAGGGTGGGTCACAACCCTGTTAGTGTCTCTCTACCAAATTTCTCTGCACATACAATGTACTTCTTAGGTAGTATAGAGTCTGTGAGTTATTTTCAGTATCCCAAATCCCCAATGGAAACCACATATTATCTACTCTCAGACTATATCTGCATAAAATATTAAACTAAAATCCAAATATCCTTCAGTTTAGCTCATGCTGACCATAGGTACTTATGTAGAGTCCTATATGTATTTTTGGTTCCAAAACTTCATAATACATGTAGTTTTAAAAGATATTTTACAAAAGCATAAGTTTCATTACCTAGAAAAGGCAATAAAAGGGAAATATGGTGGCAAAATTTGGGGAATTATTGATTTAGTCATTCATTAATTCATTCAAATACTTAGTGCCCCCCCCAAAAATGTGGTAACCCACTTGTCCATGCCAGGCACTTTGGATGGCATTGAATACACAAATAAGAATAAATGAAAGTCTTTGCTACCAATGAGCTTTTTCAGAAAACTGACTCTCATTGCTGTATCTTAGAATCATTCAGATTTTTCCATGCTTTCTTCATGACACTGCTTTGGGTTTATCTCTGAAGGAAAAAGGAAGAAAAATTATTGAAAAATATTTGTCAATAATTATTCTTTTCAGATGCAATATTAAGAAGCATTAAGAGCCATTGCCAGGGTCCCTACTAGGTGACGTATTTAACTAACAGGACTTGTGTATTTTCTATGAAAATTGCCCCCTTCCCTAAAGCAGCCCAATTGGGCGTAAATTATAATCATTTTCTTCAAGGAGATAAAGGAAGGGTCCCCATAATGCATGTGTGTATGCCCATGTACTCCATGCCTCACAGCTGCTTTAACATGGTTACCCCATTAAAAGAGGTGGATTTTGGCTGGACCGGCCAATCTGCAAAAGCCTCACAAACAATTGAATAATTAGTCTTCAGCTATACATTGTATCTGTGGTCTATGGTTGGTGGCAAGGCCCCAGGATGTGTAAATCCATTGAGGGTGGTGGGCCACACTTGTGGGAGATGTTTGTGTGGGATGTGGTAGGAGGTGTGGGAGGTGGGCAACATGGGAATCCCAGGGGGTTCCATGTAATATTTTCAGTAATCTAAGCACCTCTTAAAATATATTTATATATATATAAATAACATTTTTGTAAGCAAATGCACATATATGCATATATATTTATATATCATTTTACAAATAGTGGTATGTATTGTGAAAATTTTGATTTTTACCCACAATAAAAAATAAATAAATTAAACAAACAAACAAACAAACAAAAAACAGTGTTTTGCGGCTGTCGGAATCTATGTTAGAAATCAGCAAATTATTCAGGCTTGAAAATCCCACACTCTTTTCTCCTATGCTTTGTTTTCTCTTCTTTTTATCAAAATGAGTGTGACAAGTACTTAGACATGAACATTTAAAAGTAACTTTTATCATTTCAATTAATCCACATGATTTCAAGAGCAAGTTTTCCAATTTTGAAAAATTAATTGCCCATTGTTCCTGTTCTAAAATGATGAATGCAAGGAGCAATAAAACTACCATTGCTTACACAGCATGAAAAGGCCTTGTGATAACATTCCTGGTATCTATGCCATTGAATTGCTCTCAAGAGCTCTGTATCAGTTAGACTGCTTTCAAAACCAACTATTACAGAACCCAGCTAATGGTGACTTCCATATTAAAGGTAATTATTCATCTCACATAACAAGAAGCCTGATGGTAGATGGTTTCAAGGTTGGTTCAGTGGCAGTCATTGGGTCAGCATCTCTGGGATTCTCTTGGCCTTTTCTCTGTTGTTAGAGGATGGCTGCCACAGCATTCTTCCTAAGTTCCTTATAGAGCAGAATCTCACACAGGAAGTAAGGTGGGTGGATGTAAAAGGGTTTTATCCTTGTGGGCTTATTTTCAAGGAAGAAAAGCTTTCCCAGAAGCCCATTTTAGATCTACCTTGTTTTCATTAGCCAGAGCTGAACCACTTGCCTACCATGCGACCAATTTCAAGCAAGGGACAGAAATTCCATAATTTGCTTGGACAATCATAATTCACTGCCCAGGGATTGGGCATATGGCTGCTTTAAGAAAGCTGGAATTCTTATAGCAATAAAGAAAGGGGAAATGGATGCTATGTTATGTAGGCAACTAAGAATGTCTGCTACAGGGCTCTGACCTAAGCACATGTCTTTCTTCAATTGTAGATTTTCAGTTCTATATAAATATGCAGCACCATTTGCAAGTTATATTTGTATATTTCACACTTTTAGAAGGAGTTTACACCCAAGTTGTCTCATTTGTTCCTTCTAGCACTCTGAGAGGAAAGTAGAATGAGTATCATTATCAGGAAAATGAGGAAATTTAAGTTTAAATGGGTAAAACAACTAGTTCAGGACTGCACATCTAAAAAAATATATGATCATGACTTTAATCTAGGTCTCCTTATTGATATCTGGAGCTCCTTTTTAATAAATTCAATCAGAGTCTCCTTCTATAGAAACCAAAGTAACTTGTCTCCACCATGATCATGCTGTGGATAGTGGAGGAAATGCTTGACTTTCTCTCCAACCTCATGCTTCCAGAGTATTATGAGACTACAAACAAAGATATTTATAGCTCTGTGTGACCATCAGCCCTTCATTAATTAATTAAAGAATAATTTATTAAGCACCTATTCTATGAAGCACTTTGCCAAGTTATGAGGATAATCTAGCAAGTAAAACATTTATGGTCACTGGAGCTTAGAGTACATAAATGGTGACAGAACATTAAATCACCTATCACATTAAAGTGTGTTACAGACTCTGTAAGGGATGTAGACAGTGCTTTGGAAGTACTTAATCAAAGCACCAAATCAAGTCATTGGGAAAGGTGAAGGTGCCAAAAATTTTCCAGAGAAATTGCAACTTAATCTGGTACTCAAAGGTTAAAAAGAAGGAAAAGACAGTGTTCAAAATATAGTAGTTTACTCAGCTAATATTTCTCAATGCGTTTCTTTCAACAGCTTTAGTAAGATATAATTTACATACCCATTTAAGTTGTACAACTTAATATCTTTTTATATATTCACTGAGTTGTGTATCCATCACCACAATCAATTTTAGAACATTTTTATTAGCCCAAAAAGAAGTCCTACACCCATTAGCCATCATCCCCCACCCAATCCATCCATTCATCCTACTCCTAGCCCTAAGCAATCTCTAATCCAGTTTCTGTCTCTATAGATTTGCCTATTCTGGCTATAGATGGAATAATGCAATATGCAGTCCTTTATGACTGGCTTCTTTCACTTGGCAAAACATTTTCAAGGTTAATCCATGTTGTTGCATGAACCAGAACTTCATTCCTTTTTATTGCTGAGTAACATTCCATTGTATGGCTATACCTACCACATTTTATTCATAAATTCATCACCTAATGGATTTTTGGGTTGTTCCCACTTTTTGACAGTTATGAAATAATGCTGCTATGAACACTTATGTACATTTTTTTTGCATGAACATATGTTTTCATTTCTCTTACTTATGTACCTAGCAATGGAATTTGCTGGATCATATATTAACTCTATGTTTAACCATTTGAGGACCTGGTAGACTGTTTTGCAAAGCAACTACACCATTCTACATTCCCACTAGCAGTGTAGGAGAGTTATACTTTCGCCACATCCTTGCCACACGTGTCATTATTTGTCTTTTGATTATAGCCAGTCTAGGGTTTGCTAAATGGTATCCTGTTGTGGTTTTGATTTGCATTTCCCTGATAGCTAATGAATGATCCTGGGCATCTTTTTGTGTGCCTAATGGCCATCTGTATACCTTCTTTGGAGAAATATCTATTTAGATCTTTTGCCCATTTTTTATTAGGGTTATATGTCTTTCTTTTATTGAGTCATATTAGTTTTTTAAATATTCTAAATACAAGTCCTTTATCAGATATAAGATTTGCAATTTTTGCTCTTGTTCTGTGAGTTGTCTTTTTACTTTTTTGATGGTGTCATTTGAAGCATGAAAGTTTTAAATTTTGGTGATACCCAATTTATCAATTTTTTCTTTTGTTGCTTGTACTTTTGGTGTCATATCTGATAAACCATTGCCTAATCCAAGGTCAAAAAATTTATGCATATGCTTTCTTAAGTTTTGTAGACTTAGCTCTTATATCTAGGTCTTTGATCCATTTTGAGTTAATTTTTCTGCATGGTATGGGGTGAATACCTTTTGAATGATTGATCCTTCTGGTCAGTGCTTTTCAAAATGTGATCTATGGACTGAAAGCACCAGCATTACCTATGAACTTGTTAAAAATGTAATAGCTCAGATGCCCACTTCAAACCCACTGAACCAGTATCTTGACTTAAGTTGCCTAAGAGTCTACATTTTCTCAATATCTCAGTGATTCTTATGCATATGAAACATTTGAAAATCAGGCAACATTACTATCTACTTCTGTCTCCCTTGTCTGACCATGTATCAAGTTAGTCAGCCTCCCCGCGTCGCCCACCCCTGGCTTTGTTGTTTTTTTTTTGAGATGGCAAATAGCAGTTCTCAACATTGAGCATAGAGTGACTGTAACCATTGGGGAATTTGATGTAATTATGAATTCCAAAAATATAATTGGATCATGGTTGTAAACTGATCTGTTAATCTGGGCATGATTAAGTTATGATCAGGGCATTGACTGGGCCACATCAGTAGGGTGTTGAGCCCTACCCCTTGGTGGGTGGGGAATTGAATATAAAAGGCAATGCAAAGGACAGTTGAAGCAGTCTTTTGAGAAGCAGTTTGATGTTGGAAAGAAGGCCCCAGGAGAAGAGAAGCAAGCTGTTCACCTGATTATCTACAGCTGACCTTGTGGAGGAAACAGGAGCTAAGCCCGGAGAGAAACGCAGCCCCGGGAAGAGAGGAACCCCGGAAGCCTGAACCCTGGCAAACACCGGCAGCTGTCTTGCTCTAACACTTGGCAATGGACTGTGGTGAGAGAAGAAACTTAACGCTTTATGGCCTGGTATCTGTGGACTTCTAACCCAAATAAATACCCTTTATAAAGACCAACCCATTTTTGGTATTTCACATTAGCACCCCTTTGGCTGACTAATACAGTGACTCAGCATCAGACAGTTCCAAATCAGAAGAGTTCAGAGAACACTTTGTCCAATAGTTGCATTTTATAGAGGAGAGAGCTGATATCCAGAATATGCATTTTAATATGGTTTCAAAGTGGTTCAAATTTGTATTCAAATAAAACCATTCCGTGGACTAACAAAGGCTTGTCAACTCTAATTTTTCAGTCTCTCATTTATATCACACACACATACACTTCACAGGTTTAAAACTTTCCTTTCAAATATATTAATACAATAATAAAGAAAAATAATATTTCTTGGTGAAATGTCTGTTCTGAGGAAAAACATTTTGTAAGCATTTTATACATTGTCTCTAATCTAAAAGCTGTGATCACATGGTAATACAATATATACAGTTCTAACCTTACCAGAGGAAGCACTGCATTCTGTAATATGGTTAGCTATTTACTTTAACTTTTTCTGGTATATTTCCATTAAGCAAGCATCAGAGAAAAAACTCAAGGGAGTAAATTTCAGTGTATGTAATTTTGATTGCATGTTGTTGAAAAATGGAACATATTCAAGATATTAAAGAAAATCCAACTAATGCACAAATTCTTGAATCCATGAGATTTTTTTTTTAAGTAATACATTAAAAATACCCTATATTCTGAAGATATGTATCATTTAGTGGCTTTAAGATAATTCTATGAAAGTAGATCCTATCAACTACTCCCTTTTCCTTTATGCCTACCATACACAAACCTACACAAATACAAACATACACACACATACTAAAAGTAAGCTACACAAATACTACTCTCTTCTGTATATATATTATATCCTGGTCCAGCATGTAATTCTACAGAACTGAATCATACAGGGTCACTTTTTGTAAGCATTTTGTGTCATATAGTTGGAGCTTTTAGACATAGAGATTAATATAATTGCAGCTTAAGCAAAACAAAAACAAAAGCAAAAAACACTGTGTGGGTTGGTAGTCATGTAATGACCTTTAGGGACATTTTTACTATGGTATTTTTTAGAGAGGACTGCAAATCTTTATTGCACAGATGGAAAAATTTTGTCCAGATAGGAGTTATTTCCCATCAAATTACTATTAAGATTACCAATAGTAAACAGCACAAGTACAGTTGTTCCTATGAGGCATAGATTTAGTCTCAAAGGAAGTTTCAGTCTTGCGATTCTCATTTATGTTTATAAACGTGTGTCTTCCTTGGAGAGGAGATGTGTTTAAGAACTTGAACTCTGGAATCATAAAGACCTGGGTTCAAATATTGGCTATCCTAGGTTGTAGCTGTGCAACTTTGACAAGTAACAAATCTCTCTAAGCTTCAGTCTTAGAAATTTAAAGTAAAATTTCTGTAAAATTTAAGTAATGTTGATCACTAACTCACAGGATTTTTTAAAGGCAAGATTAAATGATGCAAATACAGTGTATGATATATAAATTGACATTATTAATGTCTTTTTGTCTATGCTTTTATTTAGGAAATCAAGAAGAAGCTTATTTGGGGAAATGTGAATAGGGAGTTCTGGGAATTTTTTTTTATTCAACTGTATTTTCATTCTTAAAGAATATAACTATTAACACCACTTGAAATCATTAAAACACTGAAGGATATACAACAAGTATTTTAGGTTGTTTGGCTAATATTGAATTTATAAGGATTTATTTTGTGACGTTTGTTAGATTCACAGTTATACAATTCATTACAAAGTTTTATTACAAAGGTCAAGTCGTTACTGGTTGGATGATATCAACATAAAGAAATCCAACCTAAAGAACTATGAGAAAATGTAAGCACACGAAGAGTGACACGAACATTTTTAAACCTTTGGCAGGAAATGACAAAATTTTTTATCCAAGTAAACTCTTCAAACCCCTAAACCCTGACTTAGTTTAATGGGGCCTGCCATAATAAAATATCACAAAGCGGGTCCCTTAAAACAACAGACATTTATTATCTCACAGTTTTAAAACTACAGGTCTAAAGCCAGGTATCAGCAGGGCCATCCTGCCCCTGAAGCCTGCAGGGGTCTGGCAGTGCCTTGCCAACAACCCACGGTAGTCCTTGACTTGTGGCGTAACTCAGCCACTGCCTGTCACATGGTGGTCTTGTCTCTCTGTCCTTGTCCAAATTTCCTTTTGTTATAAGAATATTAGTCATACCGGTTTGGGGCCCACCATAATCCAGTT
Organism: Tolypeutes matacus; assembly: GCA_026826555.1. Taxonomy (NCBI): domain Eukaryota; kingdom Metazoa; phylum Chordata; class Mammalia; order Cingulata; family Chlamyphoridae; genus Tolypeutes; species Tolypeutes matacus. Next base: position 11,965,674 of record JAKSZT010004015.1, read on the forward strand.
TAGCCTCGTATTAACTAATTATATTTTCAGAGATCCTAGTTCCAGGTAGGATCACTTTGACAAGACTGTGTTTAGGACTGGAACATATCTTTCTTGGGGTGCACTTCATGGTTAATCATGAAGATCTAAAGATGATGAATTCAAAGTGTTCCAAATTCCATGTGAAACCTTCTCAGAGGATATACTCATCCCCTCTAATGACTGTATATTGGTTTTGTGATCCAAGGTGAATGTGGGTTTAAAAACCAATTAAAAATAAAATTTACATATATATTTTTAAAGATTTATTTATCACCCTCCCCCCCCCACTGTTTTGAGCTCACTGTCTGCTCTCTGTGTCTGCTTGTCTTCTCTTTAGGTGGCACCAGGAACCGATCTCCTTCTGGAGTAGGAGAGAGGCGTTCAATCTCTTGTGCCACCTCAGCTCCCTGGTCTGCTGTCTCTTATTGTCTCTTCTCTGTGTCTTTTTGTAGTGTCACCTTGCTGGGACAGCTCATCGTGCAGGCCAGCACTCTGCGTGGGCCAACTCTCTGCGCAGGCCAGCTTGCCTTCACCAGGAGGCCCCAGGAATCGAACCCTGGAACTCCTATTCAGTAGACAGGAGCCGATCGCTTGAGCCACATCTGCTTCCCAATAATTGACTTTCTATTCAAGCTAGGTTTGGAGCACTCGGGGTTTTCATTCATTTATGTAAGCCCAGTCTCAGGTAACCTTAGAATTTGCCCTTCTGAGTACAGAGTTAACTCCATAGACCTTCAACTGATTTATATTTGCCAATGTCTAACCTGTAGAGAGTGGCATTAGCTTGGCATTAAGATAGATTTTTGTCTTTTCATTCTTTTATGGAGCCTTCTGAGAGAATCACCTAGAAACCCCATGAGACCAGGAGGGAGAGAAGCTCTTTATTGCAATTTGGCCGATGACAGCTGTTTTTAGAGTGCCAGTTCCCAAGGGAAAAACACAAAAAGAAAATTGTACTTTAAAAATACTGTTCCATGTGATGTGTGGAAAAGTTTGGAAATCCACTTGGGTCTAGCAGGAAATTAAAGAGCAGGAAAAATTGGACCAAAGAGATTAAGACAATTTTTAGATTACAAACACTTTCTGGGAAAGGATTCAAACCAATTCAAATAAGCCACACAGAGGAGAACAAGGGAGGATTCAAGGACGACTGGGTACAACTAAATTGCAGGGTTAGGTTAATTGGTATGGGCGGGAAGGCTTCCTATCAGGTTTAAGCAGTGAGCGTGTCTAAATAATGCTGAGAAAATTGAGTTAGAGAGTATACACACAACACTTAGAAACCATGATGATTGCATTTCTGCTTAAACCTGAGATCTAGCTAACGGAAATCATTTTCTTATTTATTCACATGTGCAGGAGAGAAAGGACATCTAGAATTAAATCTGAAGGCAAGCTCATGAGTCTGAGTTGGTTGTCTGCAACTCTAATACAATGATGGTGATTTCAGGTCCTTATAAAGCTGCTTTTATTTATTTAGCCTCTCACTTATGTCAAATAAAATTTAAACAATGAAAGCACATAAGCTCAATTGTGGAATGTTGGAGATGCAAACATTCAGTCTTCTAAAATTTTGTATATAATTATGATGGCAGGCAGTGTTGATTTTATCTGTATTTCTATTTAGCTTTTCATTTTCTCTTTTTTGAAGGGTGCATACATGCTAAAGCAGAGCTTTAAGCTTGATATTGCTTTCCCCTTTAAAAAAATGGATGTTATGTCTTGGAAAAGAGAATACTGGGATATTTACATAGGGTAATTTTAATGCTATTTTAAAAAGAGAGGGAGGATTCAGATAATCAGCTTTGGACAGCTAACAGTAATATTCTTTTCCATGCCCTTCACCTATACATAATATTAAAAGCCTTGATACCTGGTACTGTTAAGGAATGGTCAACACCATTCTTTGAAATTGATAGCATATCAGATACAGCTCCTGACTTCTTAGTTTCTTTATTGCAAGCACCCATCTCTAGATATCTTGACCAAGGAAAAATAAATTTGATAAAAGGCTTTTTAGAATTCACAGAGTAGACTGAGGGCTGATGAGGCAGAGTTACAGTGTCTGTGTGGAGGAAGGAGAAGAACAAAAGCTTGCCTTAATATTGCAAGCCCAATACCATATTTAGGAAGGAAGCATCTTTTCTTTTTTACTTCATAATTGAGTGAATGAGAGTAGATTTGGGAACTTGTGACTGGTGATCAAGTCCTGTACTTTCATTTTGGTCCCCAGCCATAGTGGATAGAATAATGATTTTTTTAACTGTCCCCTGCCCAGTCTTTTATTGAGAGATGAGGTGCACAGTTTCTCACCAATGATATTTGCAATGATGGTTTCAGCCTAAGGGAGAGTATATTGAATCCTGACATACATACACTATATTTAGTGCTCAGAAAATAATTCTTTGATTTCTTGATTGAATTTAGGATAGGCGAGACTAAATTGATCTAATGTAGCAAGAATTACATGGAATTATTTTCTAATAAAAGTTTGTTAAAGCTAGCCACAATTTACAGGGGGAAGTTTTGGAATCTGTTTTCTTTGAACTTAAAATGGACAGAAAATATATGGTGTTTCTGTTTACATTTCTTTTGAAAAGGGGAGGGTTGGGGAAGAATCATAATTCACAAAGGTCATGCTTAAAAATTTTGTTAGTATTGATATGACCTTTAAAAATATGTCTAATAATAAATCAGGTATAAGTCAAGAGAATTATCTCAGTTAGGTGCATCATCTAGATTCAGATGCCAAAGTTTTTTTAAGGCAGGATAAAGAATAGGAAGATGTACTCTAGGTAACTTAACTGTATGCTGTTTTATCCAATATCTAAAATAAAATGGATGTAGTGTCAATAAGCAGTAAATACTGGAGTCTGATTTTATATTCTTTCTGTTTTTCATTTAATTTCCATTGACCATCATATACAAGAGATGGTTACCTCTCATTTTACCTATCATTCAGAGACTTGAAGTAGTTGCTATAATTAGATATTTGGGCTCACTTAATTTCATGTGATCTGAGGCAATAAAAGAAAGAGAAAATGAAGAATGAAAAATATACAGTGCAGCCAAATGACTGGGTTAAACCAGGTCAAATGTTTGCACTTTGACATTGAGTTATTTCTGTGGTTCTTGTTTAAAACTACTTTCAAGACTGGACTAAGAACATACAGTTTCATTTTAATCTAAATGATGAGCCACATATTTCATTAAAGAAAAAAATGCATGATTTTCCATTTGAATTACTGTGACTATGAGTTTATTTCACTGAAATGTGATTTAAAATCATTACACTAATTTGTTATGCAAATGTGTCAAAAATTGACAATCAATTTTGTTTTGCTTATAACTCATTGAACACTTATTCATGTAAATGGAAAAAAAGTGACTTGATATCAAAACAAAAACAAAGTCGGGATTAAATTGGCAATTTCCAAATGCATAGTTAAATTCTTCCCAATCAAAATCCCTGAATGAGTGGCAGAAAGACATCAGGGACAAAACTGTCATCCACTCTCCACTCTCAGAATCTGAGCCATGGATTGCAGTAAATATGATGTGCCTTTACCTCCTTCAAAGATTCCATTAGCACATTATATGTTTTCTGTACTTCTTAGGGTTCTTGTTTGCAAATAACCAAAGGAGACTCTGGACAAATAAACAGAAAAAGAGTTTAGTAAAAGGATATCAGGAGTTCATAGAATTGTTGGAATTCTGGAAAACAAAATCTCAAGGCAGCCAGAAACCCTGTCCAAAACTGAATTGTTTAACTGGCATATTGACAAAATTGGCAGTTTTGCTGTGTGGCAGTTTGAGATTATTTATGAATACCAAAAAGAGAAATATTATGTTTGTAAACTAATCTATTCCTCTGGGTGTGATACCTTTTTGATTGCATTAAATTCAACTGAGGTTTCTTTGATTGAATTAACCTGTTAAGATTGAGTTAGGGCTTTTATAATTTGGCTACCTCAGGGGGGCATGACTCAGGTTGATTCCCCATCCCCTGCTGGGTCTGATATAAACAGACACTCATTCGAGACAGACACAAGAAGACACACAGAGGAGAGAACTTTGTCATTTTTTTATCCTACCATGTGACAGAAAGGAGAAGGCTCATACAGCTAAAGTCGTGGAGAGAGGACCATTGGCCTGACAGCTTGCAGCTGACCTTGGGAAGAGTGCCAAGACTGATAGAAGAAGCCCTGAGAGACAAGCCAGTCTAAAACTGAGATTGGAAAGAAGCTGGGCCCACAGAACCTCAAGAGAAGAGGAAGCACAGAGGGGAGGGCTGAAATCTGGCAGTGATAGCTTGCCATCGTGCTTCAACACATGGCAGCTGACTTTGTTGAGAAAGTACCTCTTATAGTACCTTGAATTCAACTTTCCACGGCCTTGGGACTGTAAGCTTTTACCCCAAATAAACACCCTTCATAAAAGCCAACAGATTTCTGGTACTTCGCATCAGCACCCCTTTGGCTGACTACTACATGTTGGAACCCATTTTTTTTTTCTTTTGTTCTCATAAACTGCAACCATTACTACAAAAAGAGAGAACCTTACTATCCTTGCTACTTCAGTCACTATTCCTGATGCGCTTACAGGCTGAATGAAACTCGGTCACATGCCTCTGTCACAGCACTGAAGCCTAGGGGAGTGAGTGCCTGGCATTTTCTAGCTATTATGGTAGGAAACAGTCCTTCATTTCATAAGGTGGGAAATTCCCCAACCATGAAAAAAAAGTTGAGTGTTCTAAAAACTGGAGAACATAATTTGTCATCACCTGCAGGGAATTCACAGGAAGACACATAGTAGACTATATTTTAAATGATGCCTAAAACGAATCTCAAGAAATTTCTCTCTCTTTGGTCTTTCCCATTACCTAAAATATACAACTTGTAGGTGTACATTAAATCCAAATATGGAAGAAGGATCCCATTAAGCTCTGATCACTATTGATCTTAAGTAAAATTGAAGTTATCTTACTTGGTGGACTGAATGGAACACAGGAAGTTAAGTTTTAAAGGATGGAGGAGTGTGGTAGATAGAATTCTAAACAATTCTACCCCTCCAATCCCAGCTTCCCATCTCCAGATGTGAAAGAACATTCCAGAAGGAATCTTTGTTAATAACCATCTGACCTTACAATAGGGAGATTATCATGGTTGGCCCAATGTAATTGCATGCTTTTAAATGCATAAGAGGAAGGAAGAAGTTAGTCAGAGAGATGTGGCAGAAGAGAGAGGCAGAAAGAGATGTCAGAGAGATTGGAAAGCATGAAGACTCAACCTACTGCTGTTGACTTTGAAGATGGAACAAGAAAGCCAAAAGCCAAGGAACATGAATGGTCACTAGAAATTGAGATTATCTCCAGTTGACAGCCTGCAAGGAAGTGGATATCTCAATAATAGAATCACAGGGAATTAAATTTGGTCAACAACCTGAATGAACTTGGAAGTGGATTGATCCCCAGAGTCTCCAGAAAGGAATGCAGACCTGCCAACACATTGGTTTCAGCCTTGTGAAATCTGGAGCAGGGAACCATTTGGGTCAGGCAATTCCTGTACTTCTAACCTACAGAACTGTGATATAGTAAATCTCTGTTGTTTTAAGCTGCCAATGTTTTGGTAATTAGTTATGTCATCAATAGAAAATTAATATAAGGAGAAAAGAAAAGACTGGTATATGGAGTGATAACTGGTATTCTTGTACAAGAATGAGACATATGATAAGGCAACATAACAGCCAAGTGTCTTGGATATAGTGATTGGGAGATAGGAAACAGAATTTGGAGTGGAAGAAAAAGCGAGGACTGTGAAAAACAATTTGAAGACTATTGAAGTTGTATTTAATCTTCTTTTAGTCTTCCTTTATTGCTCTTGAGGAATTTTCAGCCTAAATATGTCTCTCCTGATTGGAAGATCTTACCCTCATTTGTAGATCAAGAGATCTTAGATCTCTATAAAGGGTGTGAGACCATAAACCAGAGAAGCCCTAAGTTCCTAGATAGGACAACACCCCTGCCCCCACAATGGTATGTGCATCTTAAAGTACAGGTGCATATTCCTGAGCACAATAGCCATCTGTACTAGAACCACTCCTGCTATGTAACTTCAAAGAAACATATTTACAATCTTGCACATCCTGAATTGGCTCTGTGCCTTCCATGTTCTTACCTGGTATAACCCCCTACAATCTCTATAATCATAGGTAGAGTATATTGTGTCCTGCAGTCACCCAGGACCAGCTTCCCAGTTTGCAAGTTCTCTAATAAACTGTTACTATTTTGCTATATGGAGTGGCCTGTTTTGTTTGTCAGGCTAAGTGCCCATCAAACTTTGGGAGAACCTATTCTGTGGGTTCATGGCCAGACAAAGGGATAATAAAAAGGGAAGACATTTGGAAATGTCTGCTTATTGGTAGAGTGGGTGAAAAATGATGCACTAATTATTATGGCCCCCAAATTTAGTCAGAATTCTTTTCAGAATTGTATTCTCAATGAATATGCAGAATAGTCATAAAAGTAAGCCAGTATTAGACTACCCAGTGTTTTCATAGAAAGAAATCCCTTATTCACTAAATAATGAGTTTATTATTTTAACAATGTCAGTATTTGTTTTTATTTGTTTCTCCATCAATGATTACAAACATTTGGGTTTAAAAGATTTGGGTTTCAAAACAGCAACAAATTAGTAACAGATGGGTTGAGTTATTTCCAAGTAGACATTTTTTCAATTACCTGTGATTAGAAGAAAACACTTCTGGGCCAATGAATATAACAATGCTAAAAGTTTTTTTGTCAGTCTTAATGTATGACCAAATTTTAAATTTTGGAAAGCTGAGGTAGATCAGATTGGTGTACCTGTGACCTCTGAGGTTCGATAATTACTTAGCAAGTTGGAGCTAGAAAGAGAGGGTCAAGGTGCACCAGCTTGGCTCCAATATATTCATTGCCTAGAGGTAGGATTTTGGTACGAATGTTTATTTTCATTCATATTTTGTTTTGACTCACCACCTAAGGGAGTCAAGGGCTTCAAAACAATGAAAAGGCTAGACATTTAAAATTGAGGAACTAGGAGCAATACATAATCAAAACATCGCAAACAAACAATAAAAGTCCTCAAAATAAGGTAGAATTCTGTATTGTGAATACTGATAACACAAGGTAAAGGAATTTTTTTAAATTTAATGACTGTATTGGCTCACCTAATTTGAAAACCCAGAGGTAAATCTGGCTTCAGAGTAGCCTTGTGTCATTGGTTCTAAGATGTCATCCGAAACTCTGTGGAGTCAGCTACATCTTAAGCCTTGCTTCCTTCATGATAGAAAAATGACTGTAGCAGTCGTAGTTGTCAAACCATATCACACTATCCAAACAGAAAGACAGCTTCCTCAAAAGAGGTTGGGCGTCCGTCTCCCATATGGAGGGACCTGGGTTCGATCCCCGGGACCTCCCGGTAAAATTAAAAAAAAATAAAAAAATAAAAAAAAAATAAAAAAGAGGATGGAAAGGAATTTCCCCACAGCCCCAGAGAATTCCCACTATTACTGCTTTTGCTCCAACGGAGTCACACACACATTTCTTACACTATCCCATTGCAAGAAAATGTCACATACTGACTGGCTTAGGCATGGGTTAGTTGAACCAATAGACCCCAGAGATGGTGGATAGAATCCGTTTACTCAAACGACACGGCTCTCATACACTGGGCATTGGGGTAATAATCACTATATGGGAATCTACTGTACATTTCCTGTCTCCTTACACAAGTCAGGTTCTCATGCATTTGTTTGTGTATCTACCATCGTAGCAATTATTGCCATTAATTAATTGCTTTTGTTTTCAATCTCTCCTACTGATTTTTTCTCCAGTTTTATTGTGAAAATTTCAAACATACAGAAAAGCTGAAAGAATTATAAATTGAACATTTATATTTACCCCCACCTAGGTTCTATGATGAACATTTTCCTATATTTGCATTATCACATATCTATCATCCCTCTAGTCATCCATCATTCTAGTTTACTGTCTTCAGCTGGGGTTTACTCTCCTTGAATGACTGAAATTTCTTGTTCAATATCATATCCTCTACATTCTAACAAGATATCTGACACATAGAATCTCAGTAAATATTGGGGAAGGAAGGAGGGAGGGAAGAAGAGAAGGAAGGGAAAAAATAGAAGAAGGGAAGGTGGGCAGAAGAGAGGAAGGAAGGAGGGGATCTTTTGTGGCAAAAGCTCTTCTTTTTTAGCTTAACTAGAGGAACATTCACCATTATAGGACAGGTCTCCATTTAAGAGGTCATGAAGCAAAACTGAATGCCAAAGCCAACATGAAGTTCAAGCCATATCTTTGGAGATAAGAGTAAAAAATTGGGGGTATTAATATTTCATTGGTAAGGGGCTACATGTTCAGAAATCTATACATATCTTGGCTGTGTGGATTGTTGGCATGTTACTATTAAATGTGACTTAGAGGTGTTCATGTCTATTTTCTTTTAGTCAGGCATCATTCACAACATAGTTCATTTTGTAATTGTGGTGGAATTAAACTTTAAATGCTCATAATTGTGTAATTAATTATAATCAGCCTTGATTACATTTGCTAATTAATTCCTGAGCATGGCACCTTGTACAGTCAGCTGCACAGCAGGAGGTGTGGGAAAGGTGGTGGTTTGGATATGGCAGTGAGCAAAAAATCCTCACTTTTGGATTTTTCTACAAACCTCAGACAGGAAGCCTCTGAAGGACATTGGGGTCATATTTGGCCTTTGGTCTCCCAGGGTAAAATGTCAGTTGGGGATAAAGGGCATTTTAAGTTCAGGTACTTCTACAGACAATTGGAGAAGTGATGATATCAGCAGGACATCAGGGGGAGGCCACACCTGCCAGGCCAGTCCTGCTAAGAGCATTTACAAAGGAAAACTTTAATAACCTCTATCCATATGGTAGGAATGATTTCAGAGCCTTTCAAACTAGGAGAAAATAATCAACTTTGGGTCTGGAATCTGGGGCATCTCTTCTAGAGGAGTAGCACTGTTCCCAACATATAGAAGGTAGAAGTCATGCTTACTTTTGTCTCTTTTCTTTTTTTATTTTCATAGTTTACACTAAGCATATTTTTCATATACCACCCTATAATTAACACCTTATATTAGTGTCATAGATTTGTCATAATTCATATAAGAACATTCTTGTACTATTAACTATAGTCATTGTCTATAATAGGGCTCACTGTGTTATACAGTCCTATGTTTTAGATTTTAATCTAGTAACATATGTACCTGAAAATTTCTGCTTTTAACTACATTATATACTTATATAATTCAGTGCTGTTAATAACATTCACAATAGTGTGTTACTATCACCACCATTCATTTCCAAACCTTTACAATCAACTTAAATAGAAATTCTGTACAACTTAGGCATCAACTCCCCATTCTCTATCCCCAGTTTATCCTCTGGTAACTGATATCCTAGATTCTAACTCTATGAGTTTGCTTATTATAATTAGCTCATATCAGCGAGCTCATGCAATATTTGTCCTTTTTTTGTCTGGCTTATTTTACTCAGCATAATGTCCTCAAGATTCATCAATGTTGTCATGTGCATCAGGACTTCATTCCTTTGCACAACTGAGTTATATTCCATCATATGTATATACCACATTTTGTTTACCCATTCATCTGTTGATGGACACTTGGGTAGCTTCCATCTTTTAACAAATGTGAATAATGCCACTATGAACATTGGTGTGCAAACATCTGCTTGAGTCCCTGTTTTCAATTTTTTGCATATATAACTAGTAACGGGATGACCAAGTCATATAATAGTTCTGTATTTAGCTTCCTGAGAAACTGCCAAACAGTCTTCCACATTGACAATGGTGTCAATGTCACCATTTGACATTGCCGCCAGCAATGAATAAGTGTTTCTATTTCTCCACGTCCTATCCAACACTTGTAATTATCTGTTTTATTAATAGCAGCCATTCTAGAGGAGGTGAAGTCATATCTCCTTCTGGTTTTGATTTGCATTTCCCTAATAGCTAGTAACGTTGAGCATCTTTTTATGTGCTTTTAAGTCATTTGTATATTCTTTTCGGAGAAATGTATATTCAAGTCTTTAATTTGGATGCTTGTCTTCTTATTGTTGAGTTGTAAGACTTCATATATTCTGATATTAAATTCTCTTCATATGTGTGGTTTCCAAATATTTTCTCCAGTTGAGTAGGTTGTCTTTTCACTTTTGTGAAAAAGTCCTTTAAAGCATAAAAGATTTTAAAATTTGAGAAGGTTCCTTTAGTTTTTCTTTTGTTGCTTGTACTTTGGGTGTAAAGTCTAAGAAACCACTGACTGCGAGATCCTGAAGATGCTTCCCTACATATTCTAGTAGTTTTATAGTCCTGGTTTTATATTTAGGTTTTTGATCCATTTTGACTTAATTTTTTGTATATGGTTTGAAATAAGGCTCCTCTTTCATTCTTTTGCATTTGGATATCCAATTCTCCCAACATCATTTGCTAAAAAGACTACTTTTTTCCAATTGTGTGGACTTGGCAACCTGGCCCAAACTCAATTGGCCATAGATGTGAGGGACTATTTCTAAACTCTCAATTTATTTACGTTGTGCTAGTACCATGTTGTTTTGACCACTGTAGTTTTGTAATATGCTTTAGAGTCAATGAGTGTGAATCTTCCAACTTCATTCTTCATTTTCAAGATGTTTTTGGCAATGCGGGGCCCCTTACCCTTCCAAATAAATTTGGTAATTGGCTTTTCCATTTCTGCAAAGTAGGCTGTTGGGACTTTGATTGGGATTTCTTTGAATGTGCAAATTATTTTGGGTAGAATTGAAATCTTAATGATATTTAGTCTTCCAATGCATGAACATGGAATATCCTTCCACTTATTTATGTCTTCCTTGATTTCTTTAAGCAATGTTTTTGTAGTTTTCTGTATACAAGTTCTTTCCATTCTTGGTTAATTTTTTTCCTAGATATTTGATTTTTTAGTTGCTATTGTAAATGGATTTTTTTTCTTGATTTCCTCCTCAGCTTTCTCATAATTAGTGTTTAGAAATACTCCTGATTTATATGTGTTGATCTTTTATACCACCACTTTGCTGAATTCATTTATTAGCTCTAATAGCTTTGTTATATATTTTTCAGGGCTTTCTATATATAGGACCAGGTCATCTGCAAATAGTGAAAGTCTTACTTCTTCCTTTCTAATTTGGGTGACTTTTATTTCTTTTTCTTGCCTAATTGTTCTGTTAAAATTTCCAGTACAATGTTGAATAATAGTGGTGACAGTGGGTATCCATGTCATGTTTCGGGTGTTAGAGTGAAAGATTTAAGTCTTTCACTATTGAAAATAATGTTAGCTGAGGATTTTTCATACATGCCCTTTATCATCTTGAGGAAGTTACCTTTTATTGCTATTTTTCTAAGTGTTTTTATCAAGAAAGAGTTCTAGATTTTGTCAAATGCCTTTTCTCCATCAATCGAAATGATCATGTGATTTTTCCCGTTTTGTTTGTTAATGTGGTGTATTACATTAATTGATTTTATTCTGCTTAACTACCCTTGCATACCTGGGATAATACTCATTTGATCATGTTGTATAATTCTTTTAATGGGCAATTGAATTCTATTTCAAAGTATTTTGTTGAGGATATTTGCATCTATATTCATAAGAGAAAGGGATCTGTAAATTTTTTTTCTTGTAGTGTCTTTATCTGGCTTTGGTATGAGGGTGATATTGGCCTTATAGAATGAGTTAGGTAGTATTCCCTCATTTCAGTTTTCTGGAAGAGGTTGAGCAGGATTGGTACTAATTCTTCTAAGAATGATTGGTAGAATTCACCCATGAAGACATCTGGTCTAGGGAATTTCTTTTTTGGGAGGTTGCTGATGACAGATTCAATCTCTTTACTTGTAATTAGTTTGTTGAGACCTTCTGTTTCTTCTAGAGTCAGTCTTGGTTGTTTGTGTGTTTCTAAGATTTGTCTATTTCATCTATGTTTTCTAATTTGTTGACATCTAGTTGTTCTTATTATCATCTTCTGATTCTTTTTATTTCTGTGGGGTAGTAGTAATGGCCTTTCATCTCCTTGCATTTATGTCCTAGCATTAATTTAGGAGATTTGTTTGAACTTCTTTGATTAGTTGTTCCAAATTCTGTGTCTACTCTGAATTTTTAATTTGTTCCCTTTACTGAGCCATATCTTCCTGTTTCTTAATATGGCTTGTAATTTTTTGCTTATATCTAGTCATCTGATTATCTTGATGAGTTAACTCTGAAGGTCAGTTTCTCCCTCTTGTCTAAGGTATTGTTGTTGATTGGCTTTGTGTTAAGGCTCTTCTTTGACACTTGGTCCAACTTATTGTTGGACAATAGCCCAAGTTTAACTGATCAGATTTTCCTAGCTGCTCTTCATCTGATTCCTGCCCTGGATATGCAGTACAGTTTTCAATATTGTACTTTTTGTGCAATTGTTTCACCTTTAGGAGAAAGCTTCCTTTCCTCTCTTCCTTCTCTGGGAATCTTGATATATGCTGTTTGTTTTTGTGCAGGAAGAATTTCCTCCTCAGCACCTATGATTTGTTTAAATTCTCTCCCTCACTCAGTGTCCCGTTTTTCTTACACTTTTTCAGATCAGACCCATCCTGTCTTATATCAGTTCAGTTCCCTCACTCCCCTTTTTTTTTCTGTGACGTTTTTCTGCCTCAGGTTTTTCCCGTTAGGGTATCCCACTTCAGGGAGCCAGATGGGGTCAATCCAGAAAGGTGGTTCCCTACAGAAAAGTCTGTTTTGCATTTAGGGAGTCTGGAAGACAGTAACTAGATTGAGTGTGTGCACCAGTTGGTTACTGCTGTTCTGTTAAGGATTTTCTGTCTTTTCACCCACTCTGGGGATCCTTTTGTATGCAGCACTGCTCAGCAGTTTGTATTTCAACCTTGGTCCCTGTGGACTGGGTTTCCTGTGTTTGTATATGTGTGGGGTTCTAACGCACTGCTCTGAGTTCCTCTATAGTCTATGCTAGCAGCGGGAGGGACCAGGACAGCTGCCTCTGGAGAACTCCCAAGCTTTGCTTGGGTCTGGGGCAGGGGGAGGAGAAGAGGACTAGTTGGTCTGGGATGGAAGTCTCCTACCTAATATTTTTCTCTTTCTTTGATTCAGTGTTTCCATAGTCCTTCTCCAGTCTCTTCCATCTTTGAGAGTTCTAAGCAGATGGAATTTTCTTTATATATTTGCTGAATCTCTGGGAAGGTTTTTCAAGGGATGTCTTATGTCATTATGTTGATAACATCTCCTGTCCCTTTTCTTATGCCTCAAGTGGATGGTAAACATAGGAAGCATGATCTTACAGGTGAAATACTTTCATTAAAAATTATTTTCAAAAAAGAGATTATGTTAAGGTTAGAACTGGTCTATGGTTATGATTGTAAATCAGCATTCTAATGGGAAGATTTTAGTCATTAAACTAATAAAGAAAATAAAGCTTTGCAGTGTATATGTATTATGTCTTACACTTGGTGGCCCCAAATCCCCTTTTATCTTATCAATAAATCTGCGTAGGAGCCAGACAATATTATCCCCATTTTATAGAAGAGAAAATTGATGTACAGAGAAAAAGGGTGATAGAGGTATAGAATCAGGTGTACTGAATCTCAGCTCTACCTTAGCATATTATCTAATGTTTGACAATTATCTCCTTGCCTTCAGAGAGAGCTATGCCTTTGTAGTCAATAATGGCATACTTTGACGTTCAAAAAGAATCTATGGAATGTTTGGAGTTAACTGTTTAACAAGATGATATTTAACTTTATTATATTGGATTGGTATAGTGATTTTGGGGGTTAAGGCTAAAAATATATCTCATACATCATTTGCCCAACTGCTCTCCTTTGCCTATTTCTCTGTCTGCTTTTATTACCTTCTTTTTCTCATATCTTTATATATATATATATATATATATATTTACAAATAAATTTTATTGATACATATTAATAAGCATAAATCCATCCAAAAAGTACAATCAATGGTATTCAGTATAACTACATAGTTGTGTATTCATCACTTCAATCATTTTAGAGAATTTTCATTATTCCAGTAAAAGTAATAATACTAAGAAACAAAAACCAAACAAACAAATCTCATCACCTCTCAATCTTTCTATGATTTTCCTGCTGTATATAGCTGCTATTCTATTTCCTTCTCTCTAGTTTATTTGTATTTATATTTCATAAAAACAGTCTTACATATACAATATCACCCATATTTGTATTTTACATGAAGTTTCACTATGATACACAGTCCCATGATACATTTTTTAGCTTTCTTTCTAGTAATATAGATGTCCTTAGACTTTTCACTTTCAACCACTGTTATATCCACATAATAGCTAGTCACAGACCCCATGATGTGTTTTCACCATTTCCATTCATTTCCAAAGATTTACAAACAACCATTTAACCAATTCTGTACAGATTAAACCCCAGCTTTCCATTCTCTACCCTCATTCTATTTTCTGGTGGCCTATATTCTAATTATCAATTCCAGAGATAACATAATATATTTAGTTCATAATAATGCAATCATACAGTATTTGTCCTTTTGTATCTGGCTTGCTTTACTCAACATAATGTCCTCCAGGTTCATCCATGTTGTCATATGCTTCATGACTTCATTTCTTCTTACCACTGCATAATATTCCATCATATGCATACACCACAATTTCTTTATCCATTCATCAGTTGATGGACACCTGGGTTGTTTCCAACTTTTGTCAATCATGAATAATGCCTCTATGAACATTGTGCAGATGTCTGCTCGTGTCTCTGCTCTCAGTTTTTCTGAGAAGAAGAACCATTACCTAGTAATGGTATTGCCGAGTGTAGCATTTTGATATTGTTTATGAATTCCAAAAATAGATATTGGATTACATTTGTGAACTGGCCTGTTCCCTTGGGCATATTAGATTGTATTGGATTCAGAAGTTTCACTTTTACTTGATTAAATTATCATTAAGGCTTTGATTTGGTCCATGTCAGTAGGACGTTGAGTCCTTGCCCCTTTGGTGGGTGGGGACACACAGAGAAAACTACAGGACAGAAGAGAGAGTTAGAGTTTTCTGCTGCTGAAACCCTGGGAAGTAAACACATGGGAGAGGAACACAGAGGAATAGAGATGGCCCCATAAACATGGCAGAGGCCCAGGGAAAATAGACAGCCTGATAGTCTACAGCTGACCTTGTGGAGAGAAGACAGCAGCTAAGCCCGGAAAGAATTGAGCCCTGGGGAGATAGACAAAGCCTGAAGGAGCTGGGACCACGAAGCCTTAGGAGACCGGCAGCCAACACGTGGTAACAGATTTTAATGAGGAAAGTAACTTATGCTTTATGGCCTTGTGGCTATAGGCTTCTACCCCAAATAAATACCCTTTATAAAAGCCAACAGATTTCTGGTACTTTGCATCAGCACACCTTTGGCTGACTAATACACCAGGTCACATGGGAAGTCTATATTCAACTTCCTTAGGTACTGATGAGCAGTCCTCCACAGTGGCTGTACCATTCTACATTGCCACCAACAGTGAATAAGCATTCCTAGCTCTCTACATCCTCTCCAACATTTACAGTTTTCTGACTTTTTAATAGTGGCCAGTTTAATAGGAATGAAATGATATCTCATTGTAGTATTGATTTGCATTTCCATAATTGCTAGTAACATTGAACATTTTTTTCATTTGTTCTTCACCATTTGTATTTCTTCTTTGGACAATTGTCTTTTCAAGTCTTTTGCCCATTTTTTAATCAGGCAATTTGTCCTTTTATTGTTGAATTGTAGTATCTGTTCATATATCATGGATATTAAACCCTTATTGGATATGTGATTGCCAAATTTTTCCTTCCAATGAGTTGGCTGCCTTTTCACCCTTTTGATCAAGTCCTTTGAGATGCAAAACTGTTTAATTTTGAGGAGGTCCCATTTATCTATTTTTCCTTTCGTTGCTCATGCTCTGGGTTTACGGTTTAAGAAACTACTGCCTAGCACAAGATCTTGTAAATGTTTTCCTAAATTTTCTTCTAGGAGTTTTAAGGTTGTCACTTTTATATTTGGGTCCTTGATTCACTTTGAGCTAATTTTTGTATAAGGTGTGAGACAAAAGTCTTTTGTCTTTCTTTCTTTCAGATATGGTTATCCAATTCTTCCAGTAACATTTGTTGAATAGACTGTTATGGCCCAGCTGGAATATACCACTTGTCAAAACTCACTTGACTATAGATGTGGGGATCTACTTCTGAGTTCTCGATTCAGTTCCATTGGCCAATGTATCTGTCTTTTTGCCAGTACTATGCTGTTTTTACCAGTGTGGCTAAGTATTAACCTTTAAAGTCAGGGAGTGAGAGTCCTCCAAATTCGTTCTTTTTTTTAAAAGACATATTTTGCTATTCAGAGTCCCTTACCCTTCCACATAAATTCGATAATTGGCTTTTCCATATCTGCAAAAAAGGCTGTTGTGATTTTTATTGGGAATGAGTTGAATCTGTAAATCAGTTTGGGTAGAACTGACATCTTAATGATACTTAGTCTTCCAATCCATGAACACGGAATGTCCTTCCATTTATTTAAGTCTTCTTTGGTTTCTTTTAGCAATGTTTTGTAGTTTTCTGAATACAGGTCCTTTATGTCCTTGGTTAAGTTTTTTCTGATTTCCTCCTTAGATTGCACATCATTAGTGTATAGAAACACTGTTGATTTTTGTGTATTAACCTAGTATCCTGCCATGTTGCTGAATTTGCCTGTTAATTCTAGTAGCTTTATTGTGGATTTTTCAGGATTTTCTAGATATGGGATCATATCAGCAAATAGTAAAAGTTTTACTTCTTCTTTTCTATTTTGGGTGCCTTTATTTCTTTATCTAGCCTAATTGCTCTATCTAGAACTTCTAGCACAATATTGAATAATAATGGTGACAGTGGGCATCCTTGTCTTGTTCCTGATCTTAGTGGGAAAGCTTTCAGTCTTTTACCATAGAGTACAATGGTGTTTTTCGTATATGCACTTTACCATATTGAGAAAGATTCCTTCTATTCCTAACTTTTGGAGTGTTTTTTATCAATAAGGGGTGCTCTATTTTGTCAAATGCTTTTCTGCATCCATTGAGAGGATCATGTGATTTTTCTTCAATTTATCAATGTGGTTTATTGCACTAATTGATTTTCTTGTGTTCAACCACCTTTGCATACCTGGGATAAAACCCAATTGATCATGGTTTATAATTCTTTTAATATGCTTTTGGATTCTGTTTGCAAGTAATTTTTTGAAGAGTTTTTATCTCTATTCACTAGTGATATTGGTCTGAAATTTTCTTTTTTTTGTAGTATATTTATTGGTTTTGATATTAGGGTGATGTTGGCTTCATAGAATGAGTTTGGTACTGTTCATTCCTATTTAATTTTTTGGCAGAGCTTGAACAAGATTAGTGGTAATGCCCGTCCTCTCATTTCTGATTTTATTTATTTGCATCTTCTCTTTTTCTCTTTGTTAGTTTAGCTAAGGGTTTGTCGATTTTTTTTGTCTTCTCCAGGAACCAACTTTTCGTTTTGTAGATTCTTTCTGTGTTGTTTTTTTGTTCTTGATTTCATTTATTTCTGCCTTGATCTTTATTATTTCTTTCCTTTGGCTTGGATTTGGATTAGTTGCTCTTCTTTTTCTAGTTCCTCCAGGTGTACAGTTTACTCTTCAATTTTAGTTCTTTGTTATTTTTTAATGTAACCATTAAGGGCCATAAATTTCCCTCTCAGCACTGCCTTTGTAGTATCCCATAGGTTTTGATATGTTCTGTTCTCATTTTCATTTGTCTTAAGATATTTGATGAATTCTCTAGCAATTTCTTCTTTTACCTACTGATTATTGAAGAGTTTGTTGTTTAATCTCCATATATTTATGACTTTTACCTCTTTCTGTTAATTATTGATTTCCAGCTTCATTCCATTATGATCAGAGAGAGTGTTTTGTATAATTTCAATATTTTAACCTTATTGAGACTTGTTTTGTCACTCAAGATATAGTCTCTCTTGGAGAAGGATCCATGAGCACTTGAAAAGAATATCTATCTTGCTGTTTTGTGCTGCAATGTTCTATAAGTGTTAGGACTAGCTCATTTGTCATATTATTTAAGCTGTCTGTTTCTTTATTTCTCTTCTGTCCAGATGTTCTAGCAAATACTGAGAGTGGTGTATTGAAATCTCCAACAAATAGACATCTATTTCTTCCTTCAGCTTTGCCAGTGTGTGCCTCGTGTATCTTGAGGGCACTCAAGTTAGTTGCATAATTATTTCTTATGCTGATATCTTCTTGGTGAATTGCCCCTTTTATTTTTATATAATGAGCTTCTTCACCTCTTATAACAATTTTGCATTTAAAATCTATTTTGTCCAATATTAGTATCGCTACTCCAGCTCTTTTTAGTCACCATTTTTTGGGAATATCTTTTTCCAGCCTTTCAATTTTAGTTTGGTGGTGTCCTTATGTCTGAGGTGAAGTGTAGACGGCATATAGATGGCTCATATTTTTTAATATATTCTATCAGTTGATGTCTTTTTATTGGGGAATTCAAGTCATTAACATTCAATGTTATAACTGTAAAGGCATTACTTTCTTCATCCATTTTGTCCTTTGGCTTTCTGTTGTCATAGCATACTATTGTCTGTCTTTTTACCCTTTAATTTACCTTTCCTAATAATATTTATTTCTATACTTTTCTCCAAGTGTCTCACCCTTGGGTTTTTTTTCTTTTTTCCTTCAGGCTGCAGCATTCGCTTTAGTATCTCTTGTAATTCTGGCCTTTCCCCCCCATATTCTATCTGTTTTTGTTTGTCTGTGAAGACTTTGAACTCACCCTCATTTTTGAAGGGCAGTTTTTCTGGATGCAGAAATCTTGGCTGGCAGTTTTTCTCTTTCAGTACCTTAAATACATCATACCACTTTCTTCTTTCCTCCATGGTTTCTGAATAGAAGTTGGCACCTAATCTTATTGAGGTTCCATTGTATGGGATGCTTTCCTTTTCTCTTGATGCTATCAGAATCCTCTCTTTATCTTTGATATTTGTCATTCTGAATAGTACATGTCTCAGAGTAGGCCTATTAGTATTTCTTATGTTTGGGGTGTATTGTCCTTCTTTGATAGTGATATTGATGTCTTTTATAATGGTTGGGAAGTTTTGGTCATCATTTCCTCAAATATTCTTTCTGCCCCTTTTCCATTCTTTTCCCCTTTTGGGACACTGATAAGGCACATGTTTGTGTGTTTTGTGTTGTCATTCAATTCCCTGATACACTCTTCTATTTTTTTCCATTGTCTTCTTTTCTTGTTCTCCTATCTTTTCTAGTTCAGATATTCAGTCTTCAAATTCACCATCTTTGAGCAATTCAAATCTGTTTTTATGTGCCTCTAATATATTTTTAATCTCATCCATCATGTTTTTCATTCCAATGAGTTACTTTTCTTTGCAGGCTTTCAGATTCTTCTTATTGCTCACCTAGTTTATTCTTAATAACCTTTATCTCTTTGGTCATATTTTCTTGCAATTCTTTGAATTGATTTAAGAGACTTGTGTGATTATCATTGATTAATTGTCTTAAATCCTGTATCTCTTCAGGATATTTTGTTTGTTCCTTTGGCTGAGCCATCTCTTCTTGTTTCCTAGTATGGCTTGTAATTTTTTTCTGATGTCTAGGCATCAGACTATATTGATGAATTTACTCTGATGGCCAATTTGTCTTGCCTACTTTTTTTCACAGCTCTTCTTTGATATTTGTTTCAATTTATTCTAAGTCTTTAAAATTGCCCAGCTTAAGTTATCAAAATTGGGCCAGGGACTCATTTTCCCCCAGGAGTTAGTATACAAAGAGAACCAAAAGAAGTTTTGTCCATGCAATTCCCAGATGTGTCAGCAGATGGCACTCATCAGCACACCTTTCCATGGAAAGGAAATCTCTCTTTTCCTCTGTTTTGGTCTGGCCAGAGCTGGGATTCAAAGTGGGCTTTGCTGGCCAGATTCACTGAAGAAAATTCCCCAACTCTTCCTACCTTTCCCCTTGTAACAGCTGACAAGTAGGAAGACATATGTTTCCCTCTCAGTCAGTTGTAGTGAGCCAGGGGTTTTACCCCCAGCTTAATATCTTGAGGGTGGGGGAGGGGAGCCCTTTCTGGCTGTCACGGGAGATTGTTTCTTTTCTTTTTGTTCCTTACCCTCCTGAGAGTTGTGTAACACTGTCCTAGTCTCCTGACTGCCAAACAGATCTGTCTGACAGCTTTTGGCTCTTTCTCCATTGTTTTTGTGATACAGTTGAGCCCTGCCTGTCTAGTCCAATGCCATCTTCCCACAATTGCTCCCAAATGCCTTTTGAACACAGAGAAAAGAAATTGCATGTAAAGATCATCTTTTTAAAGAAATAAGCAAGCCTCTCAACTTTCCACCTGCATCACACCTTGATAAATTTTTCCTTCCACTGGGTTAAAATATATTAGTAGGACTCTTTCAGATACAAGTGCCAGAAACTCAGCTCACACAGTTTCCACAAAGTAGGGAAACTATTGGTTAAGGAAACGAATGTTCACCTGATCTAACCTCTGATACAGCTAGATTCAGGTGCTCTAACAATGCCTTCAAGAATCTTTCTCTTCCCTTTCCATGCATCTGATTTCCTAGAAGTTGACTCAGTCTCACACAGTTGACCCAAGCTCACATCTCCAACTTAGCAACCCTCTTTGAAGGAGATTTTCTTTTCCAATTTAACAAAAAAACATCCTGGCTTGGCTCCATTGGCCTCTATTGGATCATTTGGCCATATCTGCTCATCATATGTAGCTCTGACTGGCCATATGATTAACCCTCGAATCCTGGGCTGGTCTCAAACCACTTTAATCACATCATCTAAGTATTGGGTGGGTTGGTACACCTGAAGAAAATCAAGGTAATGTTAGCAGAAGGGAGAAATAGATACTAAACAGACTAAAAAAATTGATGCCACTACATGAAGTTTAAGTAAATTGTTGGGTTGTGTATAGGAGAACAGAAAAAAAATATAATTTTATAAGGCCTACTTCCTTGAAAAACATTAAATTAATAATACTTCCATAGTATAAATCAGTTAGTTATATTTGAAATGTTGAAATATCAAATTTTTTTGAGCAACAATGCTGATCAGAATTTTCCAAAGTCCAGTCTTCCTTTAATTATTTTAAACAAAGAATAAGTATTAGTAAACTTGTTGATTAGAGTCATGTCTCTGCTTTTATTGGCAATTGAAAATATCAGCTTAAAGGGAGGTTTATTCAATTAACCAACTTTTGTTTCTGTTAGTCATTACATATTTACACATTTAATTTTAACTATATATATATTCTTTGCCAAAATATATACTCTGTAAAGTTCTGGATGTTTTAATTTGATTTTTTTTTTTTTAATTTAAATTCTCACTTTCACAGTGTTAAGAAAAGAATTCAGAAAGTGCGTGTCTTTAAGAGTTGACAACTTGATAATCCATATTTACAAACTAGCACTGTTATGTAAATAGAAGAGCTCTGGGTGACAATCAGTTTCTCCCAGTCCAGTTGGGGTGCTGGGTTACTGTGAGAAATAATTGAACAGGGGCCATGAAACACAGTGGTTAAGCTTTTGGGCCTTGGAAT
This sequence comes from Tolypeutes matacus, assembly GCA_026826555.1. Taxonomy (NCBI): domain Eukaryota; kingdom Metazoa; phylum Chordata; class Mammalia; order Cingulata; family Chlamyphoridae; genus Tolypeutes; species Tolypeutes matacus. Next base: position 11,987,402 of record JAKSZT010004015.1, read on the forward strand.
CAAACTGAACAGGGTTGAGTCCTAGAGCCATTGTTTACCAGCTGTGAACCTTGAACAGATGAGCTCAACAATTCTCAATTTCTTTATCTTTGAAATTAAGATCAAATGATCTCCTTCAAAAGATTGTCAAGATTATATGAGCTAATTCAATTGAAACATTCATTATTGTTCCTGGTGGAAATAGGCATTCGTTCCAAATGGGATACTCATTTCAAATAGGATCCCCGTGCTGGGATCTGGTAGGAACTTTCCAGAAGTCTTCCCCTCAGGAGGTTTCCGGGAGGGGTCTCACGGCCATGGCCAGGTTGTCTGCCGGGTCTGAGGCACCTTCCCTCTTTCACTATACTAACCTGCCTCAGATGGATTACCTTCTCATTAGTAAAGACATTTGAAAATACTCCACTCATTCCTAATACGGGTGAATTCGATTTTCATCAGCGTCAGTGATGCACATGACTCTGTAATTAAGTAAAGTGAGCACAGATCACTTAAAGTTAATGTATGGGAGAAAAATTACATTTGATCACAAGTAAAATCCCCTCTGCATATTTACTCCCTAAGCAGAAGACATTTGGGGTGAGGTACTTTCTTCCCAAATGCATTAGCAGATTCCAAATGAAACTGCCTGTAATCGCCTGCTGCCATTGTTATGAAATGTAGTTAAAGTTAATTTAAATATCGGAATGCTTTGTATCACAACCTATTAGCCAGACATGAAAATCTTGTGTACATTTTGTTGTTGTTTGTTTGTTTCCCAGTATGAATATTAGAACATCAGTTTTTCATTTATTGCTTGTTGGGTCTATAATTATTGTATTAAATAACTTTTATAAGATGTCCTTAGACCATACACAAGAAGGAATATTTAAAATAAAGGCCTAGATTAGGTAGCCTTAATTCTACCCTCAGTCTTCAAAGGATTGCCTTGGTAACGTTGAATGGAATCCCATATTGCTTTGAAAAAGGAGAGAGAAAATTCCCATCTCCATTTACTGGTCATAGTGGAGAGAGGAATTTACTAATTATTACAAAGCATTTAGGACCATATGAAGGCAGTTAGTTTTTGTACCTTGCTAAGATGACTTAAAAAGCTCCCAGGGCCTTTTAAGGTAAGTGCTTGGCTGAATTCAGACTGCTCTTATTCTGTTTGCTTTTTTTTTTTTTTAAACATAAAAAAAGGGAGATGGAGGAATATTACCTGAGTGCAAAATTTACAATGTTAACTCAAATGTACAAACTGATTTTGAAGACTTGGTAGTAATAGGGCCTTGGGACTTAGTAAAATGAAATCAAATTGTCTAGCAAAAGGATTAATAAACTATTATTCCATCTATTCACTCTTTCATTTAACATGTGCACACACACAGGCTCTTATGCACGTATTGCTGTGGGAACCTGGAAAGAAATAAGAACATCTCTGTCCTAAAGATGCATACAGTCTCCTAAGTGAATAAATATAGATTTAATGATTATCCAACAATATAAACATTAACATAACACTAGTATTTTGATAAAAATGTTTTTTAAACCTAAAGAGTTTATAACTCTATTGATTCATTGGATTTAAGAGCTAGTTTAAAAGCTTTGATTAAATAATCCAAAGGCTTCAACAACTTATTTTTTTCTCAGAGGGACCATTTTTTTCCCCTAACATTTTATTAAGAAAATCTGAAATATAGAGAAAACTGGAAAGATTTTATAGTGAACACCTATATTCTACAATTAAAATTTTACTGTACTTGCTTTTTCTCAAATTTATCCATCTTTCTAGGGCAACTTGTTTCAAAATACACTCTTATATGGAACCCCAAATATTTCTTAAAACAGATAAATTCAGCATTTCTCTGGTTGTTGGGTTGTATAAAGGAGAACAGAAAAAAAATTTTTTTTATAATACCCTCCTTGCTCTGGTTAGCCCTTCCCTGAAAAGGCCCTTGCGTCAGTTCCACTGAACACAATTTGAGAACCAGTGATGTAGCCAATTCTCTTTATTTTGCAGGTACAAAAACTAAGATGCAGATATTTTCATTGACTATTGCAAGGCTACCTTCTAAGCTGCTGCCAGCTCTGGGACAACAATTTGTATTTTCTATCTTTGTTGCTGATGTAAATTTTTTTTTTAATTACAGCATGCTGCTCAACCAGCTGTCATGATTCTCTCATCATTCTGTGTTTTTTGTATTCCAGAAGAATGGCAACAGATGTAGTGCTGGTTAGCTTAGCATAGAAAAGTATCTATTGCTGGGGCTTGAGTGGGGGTATTTTATATGTAGGCCACACGGACACAGGAACTGCCAGTGTTCATCAGACAATTAAATGTTACCATAGATCTAGCTCATTGTGTAAATCTTCTTAAGGAACAGCTCTTCCCTGAGTATTGATCCATTGATTCATTCATGCATTCATTCAGAGAGTTCCTCCTTGGTACTCTTAACCCCTTCTCTCATCAGCAGGAGAGTACTGGTTATTTTCTTTTTAAATTCAGGGCCTTGTTTTTGTCATTTCCTCTACCTGGAGTGTCTTCCTCCAGCGTTTCAAAAGTCTGGCTCCTTCTAAGCTTTTAGGCATCAAGGTGAATATCACTTCCTCAGAAGTGCCTTCCCAAACACATCTGTTTATCTCACTCAGTCTCTCTAAAGCACATTATCTTATTTATTTCCTTCAAGGAACTTTTTACCAGCTGTAATTATCTGGCTTATTTTTTTGTTTATATATTTATTTTCTGTTTAATATACAATGCAAGCTGCATGCATGCAGGGCCAGAAACAACCTGGTTTAGAGAAGAGAAGTTGTTCACTCATCCATTTATTTAAGTATATTTGAATATCTACTATATGTCAAGTATGGATTAGTCTCCAAATTACTATAATGGAAAAAATAGATAAAGTCTCTGTTCTTAGAAATTTTACATTCTCATGAAGGAAGTCAAAATACACACAGTATGAATAGATAAACAAAAATATAAAATAAAATAAAGGCTAGGAAGAGGATAGAAAATAACTTACTGTTTTAGATATGATGGTCATGGAAAGCTTATTTCGGGAGATGACATTTAAATAGCATTTTGAATGAAGTAAGGGAGCAAGCCATTGAGACATTTTGGAGAAGACCTTTCAGGCAGAGAGAATATCATGTGCAAAAGCCCTGAGGCAGTAAAGTGCTCAGCAATTTAAAGCACATGAGAAAGTTCATTGAGCCTGGAGAAACGAGATGGCAAAATAAAATCACAGGAGATGAGATATTTGGGGATAAAGTAAAGCTTTCAAATTGTATATGGAATATGAGGTAAAAGTCTTAGAGGCTTCTGAGCAGAGTAATGGTTGATTTAACTGATGATATTCAGTAATGACTGTGACTGATGTATGGAGAGCAAAAGGATACTTACTAGGGGTATGCAAGTGGAAGCAGGGATCTGTTAGAAATCCACTTCAGGGGTCATAGCAATGGAATAGGTGAGACTTCCTCAGATTTAGAATATAATTTGGAAGAAGAATCAATGCAATTTTCTTATGGATTGTGGTGTAAGAGAAGGAGAGGTACCAAAGATGACTGCAAGACTTTTATCCTGAGAACTGGAGGAAGGTAGTTGTTATTTATTGAGATAGCAAAGAGTAAGGAAAGAGCAGGGAAAGAAACAAGACTTTCATTTTGGACATGTTTACTTTGAGGCTCCCATTAGGCATCCAAGAGGATAAATTGAGGCATCTTGTTAATTAAAAACTGTAAACAATATAAAGATTCAACAAAGAATACATAGAAATAAAAAGTAGGAGTAAGTTAGGAGGAAAAAACAACATAGACTATGGTGCTATGGAAATCAAATAGTGTTTCTAGAAGAAAGGAATGATCAGTTACATAAAATGCCAGTCAATAGGTAGAATAATATAAAAATTAAAAATTGGCCAATGGATTTTGTTACAGGTAGGTCATCACTGACTTTCACAAGAATGTATTTGGTAGTTGGAGGAGGTTTAAAAGAGGATGAAAGGAGAGTGAATCTAGAGAGAGCATTTCAAAGAGTTTTGCTTGAAAAAAGCCAATAACCAGCTACTAACTGGTCCCATTATTGTAGAGGGGAAAGAGATAGGTGAAAATGAATGAGGATTAATGCAAGGGAGTGAATAAAATGGTGAACAGGGAATTTAAATTATTTAATGGGGGAAAAGGGAATCAAAGGATAAACTCAACAGACTAGAAGTCTGTATGAGATTGAAGAATTGTCAAAGTCAGGATATTTAAAGGAAATGAGATTTCAGAGGAGACCAAAAAAAAAAAAAAAAAAAAAAGAGAGAGATATCAGAGGAAGGAAACTGTTGGTAATAGGAAAGTCTAGGGTGGGGTTTCTTTTTAGATCCCCCAGGAAGTTGTTTATTTTTTTGTTTGTTTATTTTTCATTCACCCATTTATGCATACCTTCCTCCCTTCCTCCCTCCCTTCCTTCCTTCTCTACTTACCTACCTCCCTTTCTTTTTTTCTAGAACCCCATTCTTTGAAATAATGACTTTAATTGGTCTGTGTTGCAGAACCAGGGCACTGATAATTTAAAAAGCTCCCCAGGGGAAGCGACTGTGGCTCAATCAGTAGGGCTCCCGGGGCCTCCTGGTGAAGGCAGGCCCGCCCACGCGGCATGGTTGGCTGACCCAGCGAGCAAAGCAGCAAGGGGGGGATAAATGAATAAATAAATAAAATCTTTAAAAAAATAAAATAAAAAAAAATAAAAAGCTCCCCAGGTTCTGTCAAGGTCGGGAACTACTGGTTATGACAATGGTTTGCAGCTTTAGCTGCACATTGGAATCACTTGGAAGTTGTATGATCTCCTTATATGCATATTAAACCCTTATCAGATATGTGATTGCCAAATATTTTCTCCCTTTGAGTTGGCTGCCTTTTCACTCTTTTAACAAAGTCCTTTGAGGTGTAAAAGTGTTGGATTTTGAGGAGGTCCCATTTATCTATTTTTTCTTTTGTTGCTCATGCTTTGGGCTTAAGGTTTAAGAAACTACTGTTTACCATAAGTTCTTGAAGATGTTTTCCTACATTTTCTTCTAGGAGATTTATGGTTGTTGTTTTTATATTTAAATCCTTGATCTATTTTGAGTTAATTTTGTATGAGGTGTGAGATAGGGGTCTTCTTTCTTTCTTTTGGATATAGCTACCCATTTCTCCTAGCAACATTTGTTGAATAGACTGTTCTGGCCCAGCCTTGTCAAAAATCACTTGACTGTAGATGTGAGGGTCATTTTCTGGGTTCTTGATTTTGTTCCTTTGGTCAATGCTGTTTTTATTACTGTAACTAACTAATATGCTTTAAAGTCAGGAAGTGAGAGTCCTCCAACTTTGTTCTTATTTATTGACGTTTTTTGCTCTTCGGAGCCCCTTATCCTTCCAAATAAATTTAATTATTGGCTTTTTGATTTCTGCAAAAAAAGGCTGTTGGGATTTTTACTGGGATTGTGTTGAATCTGTAAATCAGATTGGGTAGAATTGACATCTTAACGAAATTTAGTCTTCCAATCCATGAACATGAAATGTCCTTCCATTTATTTAAGCCTTCTTCAGTTTCTTTTATGTTTTGTAGTTTTCTGAACACAGGTCTTTTATGTCCTTGGTTAAGTTTATTCCTAAATATTTGACTGTTTTACTTGCTATTATAAGTGGAATTTATTTTCTCATTTCCTCCTCCGATTGCACATCAGTAGTGTCTAGAAATGGTATTGATATCTGCATATTAACCTTGTATCCTGCCACTTTGCTGAACTCATCTGTTAATTCTAGAAGCTTTTTCTGTAGATTTTTCAGAATTTTCTAGATATAGGATCATATCATCAGCAAATAGTGAAAGTTTTACTTTTTCCTTTCCTATTTGGGTGCCTTTTATTTCTTTGTCTAGTCTAATTGCTCTAGCTAGAACTTCTAGCACAATATTGAATAGTAATGGTGACAGTGGGCATCCTTGTTTTGTTTCTGATCTCAGTGGGAAAGCTTTCTGTCTTTTATGATTTAGTACAATGCCAGCTGTAGGTTTTTCATATATGCACTTTACCATACTGAGAAAGCTTCCTTCTATTCCCATTTTTTGAAGTGTTTTTATCAAGAAAGGGTGCTGTATTTTGTCAAATGCCTTTTCTGCATCAATTGAGAGGATCATGTGATTTTTCTTCTTCAATTTATCAATGTGGTTTATCACACTAATTGATTTTCTTGTGGTGAACCACCCTTGCATACCTGGGATAAAACCCACTTGATCGTGGTGTGTAGTTCTTTTTTGTGCTTTTAGATTCTGTTTGCAAATATTTTTTGAGAAATTTTGCATCTGTATTCATTAGAGATATTGGTCTATAATTTTCTTTTTTTAAAATATCTTTATCTGGTTTTGACATTAGGCTGATGTTGGCTTCATAGAAAGTTTGGTAACATTCTTTCTTGTTCAATTTTTTTGGAAGAGCTTGAGCAAGATCAGTATTAGTTCATCTTTGAATGATTGGTAGAATTCGCCTGTGAAGCCGTCTGGTCCCGGGCTTTTCATCTTTGGGAGGTTTTGATGATTGTTTCAATCTCTTCACTTGTGATTACTTTGTTGAGATCTTCTATTTCTTCTAAAGTTAGTGTTGGTGATTCATGTGTTTCCAAGAATTTGGCCACCTCGTCTACATCTTCTAGTTTTTTTGCATATAGTTGTTCATAGTATCCTTTTATGATCTCTCTTATTTCTACTGGGTCAGTGGTATGCCTCCCCTCTCATTTCTGATTTTATTTATTTGTGTCTTCTCTCTTTTTTTAGCTAAGGGTTTGTCAATTTTATTGATCATCACAAAGAACTAACTTTTGGTTTTGTTGATTCTTTATTGTTTTTTTTTGTTCTCAATTTCATTTATTTCTGCTCTGATCTTTCCTATTTCTTTCCTTTGGCTTGGTTTGGGATTAGTTTGCTGTTCTTTTTCTAGTTTCACCAGGTGTGCAGTTAGATCTTCAATTTTAGCTCTTTCTTCTTTTTTAATGTAAGCATTGAGGACTATAAATTTTCCTCTCAGCACTACCTTTGCCGTGTCCCATAGGTTTTGATATTTTCATTCATCTCAAGATATTTGCTGAATTCTCCTGCAGTTTCTTCTTTGACCCCCTGATTATTTAAGAGTGTGTTGTTTAATTTCCATTTATTTATGAAAATTCCCCGTTCTATATGCATTATGGATTTTCAGTTTCATTCTGTTGTGATAAGAGAAAGTGTTCAGTATAATTTCAATCTTTTTAAACTTATTGAGACTTGCCTTGTGACCCAACATATGTTCTATCTTGAGAAAGGATCCATATCACTTGAAAAGAATATATATCCTGCTGTTTTGGGGTGGAATGCTCTATAGATGTCTGTTAGGTCTAGTTCATTTATCATATTATTCAAGTTCTCTGTTTCTTTATATATCTTCTGTCCAGATAGTCTATCTAATACCAAGAGTGGTGTATTGAAGTCTCCAGCTATTATTGTAGAGACATCTGTTTCTCCCTTCAGCTTTGCCAGTGTGATCCTCACGTATCTTGGAGCACTGTGGTTAATTGCACAAATGTTTAGAATAGTTATTTCTTCCTGTTGAATTGCCCATTTTATTAATATATAATGCCCTTCTTCATCCCTTATAACAGTTTTGCATTTAAAATCTATTTTGTCCAATATTAGTATCGTTTCTCCAACTCTTTTTGGTTACTATTTGCATGGGACATCGTTTTCCAAACTTTCACTTTTAACCTGGTTGTGTCCTTACATCTGAGATGAGTCTTTTGTAGACAATATATAGATCACTAACATTTTTAAATCCATTCTATCAGTGTGTGTCTTTTGATTGGGGATTTCAAGCCATTAACATTCAATGTTATAAATGTAAATGTATTACTTACTTCATCCATTTTGACCTTTTGCTTTCTGTTGTCATATCATACTATAGTCTATCTTTTCACCCTTTCTAATGTTTTTCATTTCTACACTCTTCTCCAAATCTCTCACCCTTGCTTTTTCCTTTTAAGCTGCGGCACTCTCTTTAGTATCTCTTGTAATTCTTGTCTTTTTGTAACATATTCCATTCAACTCCCCATCATTTTTGAAGGACAACTTTCCTGGGGACAGAATTCTTGTCTGGCAATTTTCCTCTTTCAATACCTTAAATACATCATAGCACCTTCTTATCTCCTCCATGGTTTCTGATGAGAGGTCGGCACTTAATCTTACCATGTTTCCCTTGTATGTGATGCTTTGTGCTTCTCTTGCTGCTTTCAATGTCTTCTCTTTATCCCTGATATTTGTAATTCTGAATAATAGTTGTCTTGGGGTAGTTCTGTTTGTACTTATTCTGTTTGGGGTATTTTTTCCTTCTTGGATATTGATATTTATGTCTTTCATAAGGGTAGAGAAGTTTTTAGTCATTATTTCCTCAAATATTCTTTCTACCCCTTTTCCATTTTCTTTTGTTTCTGAGACGCCAATAATGTATATGTTTTTGCATTTCACATTGTCATTCAATTCCCTAAGACCTTGTTCCATTTTTCCATTCTCTTCTCTTTCTGTTCTCCTGTCTTTTCCTGTTCAGCTGTTCTGTCTTTAAAATCACTAATTCTGTCTTCAAGCAGTTCAAATCTGCTTTTATGTGCCTCTAATGTATTTTTAATCTCATCCATCATGTTTTTCATTCCCATAACATCAGTTACTTTTCTTTGCAGATTTTCAAATTGTTCTTTATGGTCACCCAGTTTCTTCTTAATATCCTTTATCTCTTTAGTCATATTTTCTTTCAATTCTTTAAAATGATTTAGTAGAGTTGTGTGATTAACAATGATTAATTGTCTTAAATCCTGAATCTCTTCAGGATATTTGGTTTGTTCCTTTGGTTGGATCATCTCTTCTTGTCTCCTAGTATGGCTTGTAATTTTTTGCTGATGCCTAGGCATCTGATATGTTGGTGAATTTACTCTGATGTCTAATTTCTCTCTTCTGCCTATAATTATTTTTTCACAGCTCTTTGATATTTGGTTCAACTTATCCTAAGTCTTTAAAATTACCCAGCTTAAGTTACCAACATCATTCCAGGGACTGACTAATGGGGTGCAGACTTTCTCCCAGGGGTGGGGTGAAAATAGCTCTAAATGTAGTTTCTGTCCATGTAATTTCCAGACTGGCCAGCAGATGGTGCTCATTGGTGGACTTTTCTGCAGAGATGTATATCTCTAGGTTTTCCTTTGTTTTAGTCTGGCCAGAACCGAGATTCAAAGTGGTCACTGCTGGCCAAATTCACTGAAGAAAAGCCCCCTGACTCCCCACTCCCTTTTCCCCTGTAACAGTTGGCAGGGAGGAAGATGTCTGCTCTCCTTTCAGTCAACTAAAATGATCCAAGGTTTCTACCCCTGCTGAATATCTCAGGGGTGGGGTAGGGGAGCCCTTCCTGGCAGCCAGGAAGTTTAGTAATTCACAGGTGTCATCTCCGCTTTTTTGTCTTTCTGTCCCTCACCCTCCTGGAAGATGTGAAGCATTGTCCTGGTCTGCTGACCCCCAAAGCAGATCCCTAGGGCAGCCCCTGGCTCCCTCTCCATTGTTCCTGAGACAGCTGAGCCTTATCTGGTCAATCTGCCACCAAGTTCCCAACAAGTACTTTTTATTCAAATTAGTACAGTATGTGTGCAACAATGACTATATTGTGCTGGAATAAAAATAACTAGTAACTATTTGGGTATCTCATCCTTATTTATTTAATCAGGTTTATATTGGGGAGTATCAACAAAGATAATTTTATTGGCTCTGGGTTCATTTGTTACTGATGGCAGATTTACATGGTGCTGCAGAATCCATATTGCTTGAAATCATATGGACAAATGACTAAATATCCAAATGGACATTGGCCAGACCATATATGAAAATAGACCTCTGAGCCACAACCCCTGAAGCAACTGGCCTAGGAAGTCAAACCACAACCTCAGTAGGTTGTTTGTGCATTTCTAGGAAATTGTCTATTTCACTTAGGTTGTCTAATTTGTTAGCATACAGTTGCTCATAATATCCTCTTATGATCCTTTATATTTCTGTGGGATCAGTCATAATGCCCCCCTTTCATTCCTGATTTTATTTATTTGCATCTTTTCTCTGTGTTTCTTTGTTAGTCTTGCTAAGGGTTTGTCTATTTTATTGATTTTCTCAAAGAATCAGCTTTCAGTTTTCTTGATTTTCTCTATTTTTTTGTTGTTCTTGTTTTCAATTTCATTTATTTCTCATCTAATCATTGTTATCTCTTTCTTTCTGCTTGCTTTGGGATTGGCTGGCTGTTCTTTTTCTAGTTTCTCCAGGTGTTCAGTTAGATCTTTGATTTTAACTCTTTCTTCTTTTTTTAAATATAGGCATTTAGGTCTATAAATTTCCCCCTCAGCACTGCCTTTGCTGTTAAGTTTTGATAAGCTGTGTTCTCTTTTTCATTCATCTTGAGATATCTACTAATTTCTCTTGCAATTTTTTTCTTTGGCTAACTGATTGTTTAAGAATGTGTTGTTTAGCTTCCATATATTTGCAAAATTTCCCCTTTCCTGCCTATTATTGATTTCCAGCTTCATTCCATTATGATCAGAGAAGATGCTTTGTATAATTACAATCTTCTTGAATTTATTGAGAGCTATATTGTGGACCAACATGTGGGCTATCCTGGAGAAAGATCAATGAGCACTTGAGAAGGATGGATAGCCTACTGATTTGGGGTACAATGTTCTGTATAGTTCTGTCAGGTCTAGCTCATTTGTCATATTGTTCAAGTTCTCTGTTTCCATGTTGATCTTCTGTCTAGTTCTATTAATGTGAGTGGTGTGTTAAAGTCTCCAAATACTATTGTACAGACGTCTATTTCTCCTTTCAGTTTTGCCAGAGTTTGCCTCATGTATTTTGGGACACCCTCATTAGGTACATAGAGATTTATGACTGTTACTCCTTCTTGGTGGATTGTTCCTTTTAATGTAAAATGGTCTTCTGCCTCTCTTATCACTTCTTTGCATTTAAAGTCTGTAAAATATCTTTTTCCAACATTTCACTTTCAGTTTATTTGCACCCTTGGGTCTAAGGTGAATTTCCTGCAGAAGGCATATGGATGGCTCATGTTTTCTTATCCATTCTGTCAGCCTATGTCTTTTGATTGAGAGTTTAATCCATTAACATTCAATGTTATTTCTATAAAGGCATTACTTACTTCAGCCACTTTATCCTTGGCTTTCATAGGCCATATCTTATTTTTGTCCTTCTTTTTACTTTTTGGGTTACTCTTTCTGATAGTCTTTACTTCTACACTCTACACCCTCCAAGCTTCTTTCTCTGGTCTTGTCCTTTCTGGCTGAGAACTCCCTTTAGTGTTTCCTTCAGGCCTGGATTATTGTTTACAAACTCCTTTAGTTTCTGTTTATCTGTGAATATTTTAAGTTCACTGTCATATTTAAAGGACAATTTTGTTGGATAAAGAATTCTTGGCTGGCAGTTTTTTTCTTTCAATACTGTAATTATGTCATATCACTGTCTTCTCACCTCCATGGTTTCTGATGAGAAATCTGCACTAAGTCTTATTGGACATCCCTTGTATGTGATGTTTTGCTCTTCCCTTGCTGCTTTCAGATTTTTCTATTTATCTTTGGCATTTGGCATTCTGCATATTATGTGTCTTGTGGTAGGTCTATTTGGGTTTATTCTAACTGGAGTACGTGTTTCCTGGACATGCATGTTCATGTCTTTCGTGTCCATGAGAATTGGGAAATTATTGGCCATTATCTCCTCAAATACACTTTCTGCCCCCTTTCCCTGCTTGTCTCCTTCTAGAACCCCCATAACATGTGCATTGCTGTGCTTCATGCTATCATTCAACTCCCTGAGACCCTACAAGTCTTGTGTCTTAACTGGGCATTTGATTTGTTCATTTGCCTGAGTCATATCTTCATTTTTCTTTGTATGGCTTGTAATTTCTTGCTGATTTCAAGGCATCTGATTCTGATACTCAGTTTACTCTGATGTTCAGTTTCTTTTTCTTGCCTAGGGATTTACTATTAAGTAGATGTGTGCTACCACTATTCGTTAACTCTTGGTTCAATTTGTTCTATGTATTTAGTACTGCTCTTGTTTAGCTGCTCAAACCAAGGCTAAGCATCCAGTAATGGTTTGCAGGCCATTTTTTAAGGGCCTTGAAGAGGGTGGTAGTAAAGATACCTGCTTGCCTCTTCTATTTTTTAATTATTATTCATTTTCCATGCACTTTTCTGGTCTGGCCAGCAGACAATGCTTGTTGTCAGACCTCTCAGCTCAGACCCCAGGTGCTAGGGGGGAATGCATTCAGTATAACTCCTCAGGCAAGAGGGCAGTGCAAAAGCAATGTACTCAGGGCTGGCCAAGCCTCACATACTTTCTCAGAGGTTGTTGTCCAACCTTGGCCAGACATACCCTCCCTCCTTCTGACTCTTCAGCAACCAGACTGGGACAATAGGGAAGGTGTTTGAGAAGGCAACTTATCTTTAGCTCCCTGCTGACTCTCAGGATAAACAATGCTGTGGCCCCACCCAGCCTTGAAGTGTGAGACCCTTCCAATGCAGCAGACCAAGATTACTGGACAAAATCTGAATTTGCTGTAGGTTGTGTCCCTCCCTCTCCCCTTTCTTGGAGAAGAAAACATCTCAGACTGCAGCCACTATAGTCCACAGCCACTGCAGTTCGCAGACTGCTGTTTGCTCTGTAGTTGGGAGAAGGAGTGCCTGCTGCTGCTTTTGAAGCTCTGCTCCTGGGATTTTTCAGTTTGCTGAGGCTCCTCTCCTTCTTCCTTCTCTATTCTTGGTGATGTCTCACCTTCCCCTGGTGTCCTGAGCCCCAGAACATCCCTCCAGACCATCTCCACCTGTCCTCTAGCTATTTTTTCTGGAAGGGAGGTGATCCCTCTGCCTCACTAATCCTACATCTTCTCGAAAGTCCTTAAGAGGAGATCACTGGAATTGACGCCAGCTGGGATTCAGTTACTTTTCAGACAGCTACAGAAGAGTCCAAAATACATATGCTTGGCACAAAATGTTCAAGAGAGCTGGGAAAGAAGTCCCATCAAGGCTAGTCTCCTGGGGTGGCTGAAAACTGCTCCAGGTTGGGACCGATAAATGGCAGCTTCTCAAGCCACACTTCACGATGGACAAGAGAGACCCCTTTGTATGAGGTTTGTATTATTTTTGCAAATGTTCTGTAAGTTTGAAATTTTTTCATTTCAGTTATTTCAACCCAAGATCTTTGAAAAGCAGATGACCTCAGATAGTGGTCAGCTTCTTCCCAAGATGTCAGGTCAAGATCCCTGCCTAATTCCTGTTTTGTTTTTCATCTGCTTGCTTATAATCATTTTTCTTCTAATTTTAATATTGACCCCTGGTTGTTATACACACATACAGCCCCTATTCTATTCTCTTTTCTTCCCCATTCATTTTAATGTTAGGTCAGAACAAACTCATTCTAATGACATCCTAGATTATCTCAAACAGTAGATGCTCATCTCAGTCTCACCAAGTGTGGGATATGCCATCCATCACCAGTTCTCCATGATAAAAACCTCTAGGCAATTCCAATGCCATAAAATGAGACCATAGGGTATTATAGAATTTCATTTGCATCTACATGGGCAGATGACTTTAAGTAAGTCGAAGTGTAACTTTTCTAGTGTTCCTCTCTCCCAGGAAAATAACCAATTATTACAACCTATTGATCAGACCCAAAGTAATACTAAATATAAATTCAACAACTTTCATAGAGCAATGGACCAAGTATTTGCCACCTAGAAGAGATTATAGAGTTCCAATATGTAACCCAGCTAATATAAGGTATAGGTTCTGGCCTCATGTCATGAACAACTCCTTTCCCAGATCTCCATGTGCCCCTACTTTGCCAGGACCCTCAGTCTTGCTTGCTACAGAACATAGTGTTCTAATAGTGTTTATTAGAATTCTGTATACAGAGACTCTAATTCTATAAATTACCAGGGCTGGAAATTCTGACACAGACATGAACTTCAAAATGAGGCCAACATCAATTATTCATGTACTCTTTGGGGGGATTACTGACTTAGTCTTTAAGTGAACAATCAGAACAGTTTTCCCATTGTGGGAATCATACAAATAAAAAAGACTATAAGAAACTTATCACTATCTCTGACAGAAGTTTTTAATGATACCACCTCAGCCCTTGATGGATTATTGAGCAGTTTCAACAAATTGGCACAAGTAGTGGATGAATAATCACTTTTCTCTAGATTTTCAGTTGGATATTCATGTGGTATCTGTGCCATTACTGGTACTTCTTGATTGGATCTATCACCTTAAGGAAAAGCTACTCAGCTCTCTAGGGTTAATCATATTAGTCTATGGGATTTATTCTTTTGGCCTAGGTTGGACAATTGGGGCTCCTGGTTCTGAAGTATCTTAAAATGACTATTGATCATTCTTGTTTTTATCATATTGGTCATATGCTGGTCTGTTGTATTCTATGAAGACCTTACAATATGGTTGGATATGGAGACAATGGAACAATTCTTGAGTGGTGAAGATCTGAATCCCTAGCCTTCCCTTAGTTGGTCAACCTCTAGCAAGTGACAGAAGGGTCAAAAGAGGAGATTGAGAGACTGAATATACAAACAGACAATGGCCAGACCATACATGACAATAGAACTCTGACCTAAACCTCAGTAGCAACTGACCCAAGAAATCAAATTGCAACCTCTGTAGAAATCAGCCCACAATGCCAACTGTATTAGTCAGCCAAAGGGATGCTAATGCAAAATACCAGAGATTGATTGGTCTTTATAAAGGGTATTTATTTGGGGTAGAAGTCCACAGTTACCAGGCCATAAAGCATAAGTTTCTTCCCTTACCAAAGTCCATTGTCACATGTTGGAACAAGACAGCTGCCGATGTTTGCCTCGGTTCACGCTTCTTGGGTTCCTCTCTTCCCGGTGCTGCGTATCTCTCCGAGCTTAGCTCCTCTGGTTCCTCCACAAGGTCAGCTGTAGACTATTAGGCTCTCTAGGCTTTGCTTCTCTCCACAAGGCCAGCTGTGAACTCTCAGGCGAATGGTTCATCTCTATCCTGGGGCCTTCTCTCCAACATCAAAACTCCAATATCAAAACTCCAACTCAAAACTGCTACTCAAAACTGCTCCCTCTGACCTTTGCCTAGCCTTTTATATTTGATTCCCCCACCCACCAAGGGTGGGGCTCAACACCCTACTGACATGGCCCAGTTAACGCCCTAATTATAACATAATCATGCCCAGATTAGCAGACCAGTTTACAAGCATAATCCAATATATATTTTTGGAATTCATAATTACATCAAACTGCCAAACGACTACACTAACTTACCTATTTTTTGCCCTGCTTTCAACGCAGGGCAATAAAAGAAAGCCAAATATGCCTCCCAAACCATTCTCATAAATGCCCCAGTTCTACTTCACCTGCCTCTAGCTTCCACATGCCAACAGCCTCCAACCAGAGTATTCATGAAACCTTCCTGCCTTTGAGTATCTGCCAAACACAAGTGCTGGTGGCTGACTCCCTTGCCATAGCAAGTTCTGAATAAGGAACCTCTATTTTTTATCATTTGGGTGGTCTTCATTTATTTCCACATGTGAATGACTAATAATGTATATGTTGGTAAAAATAACAGAGCCCATTAAATCATTCAAACATGAATTAATGTGATGTTTTTATGAAACATTCTAATGATTCTCTTAAATTTATATTTAAAGAATGTTGAAAGCTGTAATTTTTGTAAAAGATCTAATGGGCTGTTTTAAGTAGTAAAATAGTAATAACATCCTAAATATGAAAATTTGTTTTTTCAATAAATTCAGGTGCTACATTCAATATACTTATAACTTTTAAATTATTTTAACTCCAAAGAAGACATAAGTGTAGCCTATGACCATAATAATTTGCAAGAATATTTTAGAATGCATTCTCAATATATTAATGCTTAAAATTCACCTTACATACAAAACATTAAAATATATTACATAAACATAGATATTTGTAATTTTGAACATGAGCAGTAGTGGATATTTGTCAGAGAAGAATATATGTGTATAAATTTTCTTATAACGATTTCTTTTCAATAAAACAACTTACTTCTGCAATACTTTTATAATTAATCTCTTTTAATCCTTTTATAATCCTCACTATTGACTATCATAATATAGATATATGTTGAAAGTAAATATTGATCATAAAGCCCTGAGCTATATATCCTTCTTTTGTCAGGGTATTGAGATATTGGTAAGTTTTTCACATCTCTTCCCTAAAGATCTATCAAAAGTGATGTTTTCTATGAAAGTCCTTATTGTATGTCAGCTGGAGTCTCCCTATATACTAGAAACATTGAAAGGAATCCTTAAAGAGAGATATTATGTATTAGGAAGTTCTAATGCATAATTCTAAGCTATTAAGTTTCATTTAAAAATGAGATTTCAAGTTATAAAGATTCACCATGGGAGAAACATTATTAATAATCTTTATATTTAAAACTTTTATTATATTACATCACAATTGCAGTGTGATTTTTAGTGTTCTCAAAATGTGATCCCAGAACCAATAGCCTCACTAACACTTGGGAACTTGTAAGAAATGGAAATTCTCAGGCTCCATCCCAGATGTACTAAATCAGAAACTCTGAGGATATGGTCCAGCAATTTGTGTTTTAAAAAGCCCTCCAGGAGATTATGATGCATGCTAAGGTATGAGAATCTGTATATATATGTATATACACACACATATATTCACACATATTCTCTCTCTATATATATACACACACACATACTATATATATATATACACACACACACACACAATGGCCTCAAGTTAAACTATGGAAACTTTCAACAACGACATGTGGAACAAGTTGCTGTATGGTGTGTCACAGGCTCAGTCACAACAAACTTTCAGCAAATGACCATCTTATTCCTTATATATCACAAAGGGTCCAAAAGAGCATGGGAAGGGATCTCACCATGGTCAGTCTCTCAGGAAGGCCATTTACTCTGGTCAGGGTAGGTGGGTGGCAACCTTCACACACCCCACTTAGTGTCAGAGAGGAGAGAGAAATCTGTGCTGCCTGAGTGTGGGGTATTTCTACAACGCAGGGGTAGGGGGTCTGCCACTGAGAATTACTGCCCTGATAAACAGCAAGCACTGCTTGTTCCTGGTTTCTGAATTTAAGGAATGATCAGGCTACTCCATGGACCTTACATTTCCCCTGGGCTGCAAAATGGAAACATATTGAAATATCTGCACACAATAGAAAAGGAAGGGGGCAGCATGACAACAAAAAAAAGAATGTTTGTTCTACACAATAAATATCACACTGTTCAAATGAATTTTGTGAAAATTACTAAATATACCACCAGATATTTTATTACCATGGAGTTAAGGCAATCAGAGGAATTCCTGAATTTGCCTTTCAGGGGCAATAGCATATAAAAGCTGCTACTCTTCCTTTATTAAAGCTTTATACTTTTTGGGTTAATTTAGTTAATTAATTAAAGCTAAAGAAAATTAGTGATTCTATGTTTAAAGACCTTAGAGAAATAGTCTCCGTCTTTTGTTTCATCATGAAAAATAGGAAGTCTTAGTTCTTTGAGTAGAGCAGGGATCCCAGACTCAGAAACCTACAGAGGCCAGGCAGGCAACTTGAGTGGAGCTGGTAAGGTGAAATCTTTACTTCTACAAAATAGGCAGATCTTTAAGTTTATCATTAATTTTTCCATTTTCCATAGAGACATGGGAACAAATAATCCATCTCTTTCCTTTTAGCTGTAGGAAAACAGTAAGCAAGCGCAATGATGAATATAAACAGACACTCCATCTCAGTGTCAGGAAGGCAGTGAGGGGAATTAGAGATTGTGGCAAATTTGGGGATGCTATCCTGTCTTAATAGCAGGAAGGGGGTGGTGGGTGGGGAGGAGCTTCTCCTATTCAACACAACGATCGTGGCCATGTGTGGAGGTGAACTCAGTGTGGGTTTTTGTTAGGTTTATTTTTGTTTGTTTTTGACTCCCTCTCCAAAAAGAAGACAGAAATCTGGATTTTAATCTGAAATTTCTGAATTAGTCAGACAAGGCCCACACTCTTTGTGTGCATAAATGTAGTAACAAATAGAAATGAGATCAAAATTTAAAGTAAATTTAGCACTTGAAAGCAGATTCGACATGGCTCTTGTTTGAACGCTCAATGCAATTTATTTTCTTGGTTAATCACAAGTTGCCAATATGACCAATGCACAATAACCTGGTCAGGGGCGCACCACATATTTAAAGGTGAAGGATACAAATGCCTTAAAATCTATAAGCTCAGTTCAGGAGCCAGGGCTGACACGGCAGCAGCCAGTTTCATAACAGCACAGTACAGCAATTGAAACCTAGAGTCAGAGTGATCATTTGTCAATCTGCCTCCACCTAATGCTCACTGAAGGGGTGTCTGCACTGAGTTTTTATAAATGCTCATGTGCATACCATGGCATCAAGCCAGTCCATTTCATTTCATTGCACAAGTATCTGGTTATCACTTATTATAAAAAGCATGTTTTTTCTCAATTTGTTTACATTCTAATTGTGGTCAAAATGTTTACAATGCTTTTTTGGGATTCAAGACCATTAATATCATTTCAATACACAATATTTTGGCAGTTGGTAAAGTCTACATGGAGAATTTTACTGAGGTGGAAACCATCTTCCTGTTTGTCTTGGAAAAACCAATTTGGGTGCAGGGAGGCTGAGGATATTTTTCCCATGCTACATACACTGTATATTTCCTAATCAGAACTATCTAATATCCTTAATCAGATAAAAATAAGGGGGCATCTTTTCCGAATGTTATCTCTTTCTCTGTTTTTTTTTTTTTATTTTTTTAAGATTTTATTTATTTATTCATTTATCCCCACCTTGCTGCTTGTGCTCGCTGGGTCAGCTAACCACGCCATGCGGGCGGGCTTGCCTTCACCAGGAGGCCCCGGGAACTGAACCCGGGGCCTCCCATATGGTAAACGGGAGCCCTACTGATTGAGCCACAGCCGCTTCCCCTTTCTCTGGTTTTAATCAGCTGATTTTAGAGATTGCATCACCTTTAGATCACTAGAAAACTGTTTTAGACAACATCCAGTTATGCGCCAGAAGCTTCAACAAGGATCCAAAATGTGTAATTTACTTACTTAAAGAAATTTAATAATAAAAAGCTTTTGCAAATTTCATTCTTTTGTCCTCTATTCCTATTCTCCATCCCCATTCCTCTCCCAATATGGGCAGTCATTCTAATTTGTTTAATGAGTTTCATTTTGTTTATAGTTGCTCCTGCTAAATAGGTATTATTGCTTTATATGCATGTATTTTTAATTTACCACAAAGTAATTGGGTTACATAAAAGAAACCTTTTGCATTGTAAATTACAATATAGTCTCCAACTATGCTTATCTCTAAAATGACAACCTACAGTTATTTAAACCTGAAAATGATTTCCACTTTATTGAGGTGCAGTGAGGCTTAAACAATTAATTTTTATAAATGCTTTGACAGTTTTCAATGGAAATTGTGATCTTAAAAGAAAATTTCAATTTTTTACTCATTCTGTACCTTTCTTGAGGGGAAAATAATATTTAATAGGCCTCAAATTAAAGAAAATCAGCTGTTTTGAAGTTGCTTACCATTAATTTGAAGGCGAACATGCCTACATTGCTAAAAGAATTAAATGCATATATTGAGAATAGGAAACTTACATTATATATATATATATACTTTTCCTTATAAACTCTTGTAAAATGGGACACTCCCATATTTGGAACTATGTACTAAAATGGCAGATGATAACTGTAGAAATAATGTGCAATTTAAATGTAATCTTCTCCTTTTCTTAGTTCTTAAGCTTATTTCACTCATTCATTTTCATAAATGACAAGACATAGACATTAAAATAGATATATTATCAGACAATGCTGCATAATGGATAATTATTGCTCTAGAGATATAATAAAAGATTTCCCCTGTGATTTTACATCAACATTTTTTTCCAGAGGCAACACATTTTCCATGTTTAGCATTCCGTTTCTTGACTATCATTTCTGCTGTAATTTTTTTGGTTCCAAAATATTCTGTGTCTCTCAGCTGCCCAAGAAATGACAGAGATTTCCAGATATAGAAAGGAGTTTAGTAAAACAGGGAAATGAAGCACAGTCAGAATTAGGAAAGGCAACCTTAAAACAGAAAGTTGTAGAATAATCTCAATTTTAATATTGATAAAAAGTATAGTAGATAAAGCATTTTCAAAGTCTATCTATATCTAACAATATAAGACCTGGTTCTGTATGACTTAGTTGGCTTTGTCTTAGGAATGTAAGGTTGGTTTACCAACCATCTAGTTAGTCACTGACAATAAACAAAAAAAAGATGAACAAAATTATCTTGGGGGTTGCTAAAGATCTTTAGATAGAATTAAACACACATAACTGAAGAGAACATGTAAAAACTCAGACTAGAGGATATTTTTAAGTACATAAATAATTTCTATATTAATTCAAAAGAAAACATCAGATATCACAATGAAATCCTAGAGATATTTTAAGAACTTAAGCAAGGATTCCTGCTATTAACATATTATGGTACATTTTTTGAAACTGCTTGTATAGCAGTTTATGAATTCCAAAAATAGATATTGAATTGTGATTGTAAACTGGTCCATTCCTCTGGGCATATTAGATTGTATTAAATTCAGAAGTTCACTTTTACTTGATTACATTATGATTAAGGCTTTGAATCAGCCATATCTGTAGGAGGTTGAGTCCCTGCCCCCTTGGTGGGGAGGGACTCACAGAGAAAATGACATGGCAGAGGAGAGAGTTGGAGTTTTTGATGCTGGAGCTCCAGCAAGTAAACACACAGAGAAGCAGATACATGAGGAAAGAAAGAAGGATCCATTAGACACTGCAGAAGCCCCAGGAAGAGAGACGAGCCATTCACCTGAGAGTTTACAGCTGGCCTTGTGGAGAGAGTAGAGCAGCTGAGCCCAGAGAGAAACAAATTCCAGGCAGAGAGACAAGCTTTATGCTAACCTACAAGTGAGAAAGGAAGGAGCTGGGACCACGGAGCCTTAGGAGGAAGAGGAAGGCTGAACCCTCGCAGAGACTGGCAGCCATCTTGCTCCAACACATGGCAGCAGACTTTGGTGAGGGAAGTAACTTATG
The DNA here is from genome assembly GCA_026826555.1 of Tolypeutes matacus. Taxonomy (NCBI): domain Eukaryota; kingdom Metazoa; phylum Chordata; class Mammalia; order Cingulata; family Chlamyphoridae; genus Tolypeutes; species Tolypeutes matacus. Next base: position 12,008,639 of record JAKSZT010004015.1, read on the forward strand.
CTTTATGGCCTGTGACTGTAAGCTTCCCCCAATAAATACCCTTTATAAAAACCCAACAGATTTCTGGTACTTTGCCTCAGCACCCCTTTGGGTGACTAATACAGCTAACCTGTGTAATCAGATAAGAAAATTAAATAATAGGTAAAACTATTGTAAGGGAAGTCCTGAATCATTATTTGTGATGATATGATTGGCTGCAGTGTGATTCTGTTATAGTTAAAGTCACCCTTTCTCAACCAGCAATACTGACAGGTAAAAGAAGTGATACAAAGAGGAAATGAAACTATGATGTGAACTACTGATTTGGCCTTGTCTAGTTTTAAAAACAACAATTTTATAGTACGCCATGTGTTCACTTTCACTGTTTTATATCCTCTTACTCTCATAATTTCACTCATTTTAGGCACCAACACTTCCCATATTTTTCCCAAGATTCTTCCCAAGGTGGATCTGATTAGATGGCATGTGGCTGTGTTTCTGTTTATTGCCAGAGCATTGTGAAGATGGGGAGTTGGATATTGCCAGGAAACTGTGAGTGACACATATATAGTTCAGCATTAACTCAAAATTTAACTCCATGGTCAACCTCTCTCAGTGTCTTTGGCTTTCCTTATTCTTGTACTTCAAACAATGTGCATCACCCTAATATTTTGAGGACCTGTTCTCCCTGTTCTATTTGTCTTTCATCAAGGATTTGCAAACATGTACACATTGCTCAGATTTCAGATTTTATATTCTCTTTCTTTTGCCTAAGAAATGGACAATTTTCCATTATTCTTTAAAATAGATTCCTGTTTAGATTACTATTGCTCACTCAAAAACAAAGGTTCCCAATATACTATTTTTTAAAAAGATTTATTTATTTTACTTCTTTTATCCTGGGGATCGAACCCAGGTCCCTCCACATGGGAGATGGACACCCAACCATATGAGCCACATCTGCCCCCCCCCAATATACTATTGTTATCTACTTCCTTAAAGCCAATAAACATCACATTGCATTCCCTATTCTGCTAGCTTAACATCATTTCCCTTTTCATGTAATGGTCTATTAAGAATGAATAGTTATGACTTGCAAAAACACTTGCTGCAACTCCAGTCAATGTGAAATGAAACGTCAGTTGTTTTTCTTAAGGTATGAAAGAAAACATATATCTTCCTTCCAAAAACTACCTTTTCAGTTGGCATTATAAATGTATTATAATATATATTCATTATTTGGCTAAAAATACTGCTGAAATGGGTTAATATGTTAAGCAATGAAAAATAAATAACATCAAATTTAATAACTCCTTTTTGCAGAGATTGATGTTTTGTAATTATGCTTTTCCAAAATAATAGTGTTTAAAATGAGATTTCAGTCTTAAATACTAGGACTGTGCCTAAAAGTCTATGGTCTCCTCTGTCCAAAATGCAGCTGTCTTCATTATATTATGGTTTTTTATCTAAAGAAATAAGTGTAGACACTGAATCATCCTGCTGTCCAAAAAGTAAACTTTTATTTATGTGAGAGATTGGAGAAAGAAGAATAAAAGAAGTAGAAAATTTTCTCAGTCAGGAAATATAACAGCTTTGTGAAAGCAAGGACATATGAGGGGAGGAGATTTACAAAATGGAAGTAGTCCACAGAGTCAAATGCCCAGAAGGAGAAATCAGAAAGAATTGTGTTTTGCCTATAGGTGATCAATAATACCCCCAAATGAGCAGTTTCTTTAGAGTAGTGGGACCAGAAAACAGACTGCAAGTAGTTAAGAAATGACTGTAGAATGAAAATGCAAGTCCCTTTTTTTGATTTAATATGGGCTTTTCAAATTCTTATTACAAGTGCAATACACACTATAAAATATGCAAACAATGCAGAAGTGCAGAATGATGTATTTGGCAATCCCATCTACACAAAATAACCATTATTACAAGTTGGTGTATGCTATTCCACATTTTAAAAATATGCACATAATTCAAGCATATTCTATACACTATCCTGTGTAATGAGGCAATGAAGGGAAATAGAGAAGATTGTGCTTTAAAGAATATCCAAGTCATTAAGAGGCTTTTGTTTGTTTGTTTGTTTTTTAATGACAGAGTAAAGAGTGAGAGAGATAGAGGTGGGGGTGGCTGATGGACCTAGTTGTAGGAGAAAACTGTAAAACATTGAAAATAGGATCATAACACTTTTATTTCTAAGAAGAGGAGGAAAAAGTAGATCTTAAAGGAAGGGAAGTATTAAGCAAGAGAAAGAAGCAATAGGAAGAGTAGCTTGTAAGCTCAGTTAAAATACCATGTAAAAATGAAATACACATACACACATTGCTGCATTTTGAGTTTATACATAGAGTCAAGTAATATCATTATGTTCTAGGCAGAGTTTTTAAAACTGCTTTGTTGAAACCTAAGATTCCGTGAATGCCCTAAGATCTAGAAGGGGGAAAGAGAAAGGAAGAGGGAAAGTGAGAGAGTATAAGAGCAAGAGGGAGAGAGAGAGAGGGAGGTGGGTTGAGTGTGAAAGGGTCCCTCTTCATACAGCCTAGTCCTTTCTGTCTTTTCACACACTGGCCTTCTGTGAAAGACTTACTCTGAAGAAAAGCATTCATCACTAAAAGTTACTGGGTAACTATTGTTCTTGATTAACACTTCCCAGTGTGAGGGTGGCCAGCAGGATCTGATAGTTTATCCATAGAGAAAGGGGGAAAATGATATAATAATTTAGAACTGTCATAAAAGGCCAGGCATGTTATTTTTTTAAAAAGATTTATTTATTTATTTCTCACCACCCCCCTCTTCCCGATTGTTTTGAGCTTGCTGTCTGCTCTCTGTGTGTTCTTCTGTGTCTGCTTGTCTTCTCTTTCGGTGGCACTGGGAACCGATCCTGGGACCTTCTGGGGTGCAGAGAAGCTGCTCAACCTCTTGCACCACCCCAGCTCCCTGGTCTGCTGTGCCTCTTATTTTCTCTCTTCTGTGTCTCTTTGTGTTGAGTCATCTTGCATAAGCCAGCACTCCTGCGTGTGCCAGCTCTCCACTCAGGCCAGCTTGCCTTTAACCAGGAGGCCCTGGGAATGGAACCCTGGACCTCCTATATGGTAGAAGGGAGTCCAATCGCTTGAGCCACATCCGCTTCCCAAGGCATGTTATTACTGATTGTTCTTTCTGGTGTTTGTGAGTTTGTAGTCATATGACTAGGAAAGAGATATCTGGAACTCACCTCATCAGAATTATTATTATACTACCAGTAATTGAAGGAGAGAAGCCAAGGGAAGAGCCCAAGGAAAGATGGCTGTTTGGTTCATGGTCATGCCATTAGCAAAGAATATACTTTACATCCAATAAGGAGAAATATCCCATTTCCTCCATCCTGGTACATGATAGAGTCCCTACACTGGACTGCATTAAGCCAATGGTCAACAAAAGCCAGAAGAACTGTGACCAGCTGTGCACATATAGTCCATGGTAGCTCTGAGATGATGGACCATCTGATTATCTCTAGCACAGATTTTATGCCCAGATTAAATGACTTTGGACAAACATTTAGGACCTAAGCCAGAAGTCTTAATCCAGCAGCTTGTTAGCTGGGTTTGGCCCGAAAGTTTTGTTTGACATGCAGAATGTGTTTCAAATTTGTCAATTAGTTGCCAATATTCAAAAGTCAAGAGATTCAAATAAAGTTTGGATTTCTTGCTTCCTGTGAAAAATGGCAAAATAAGGGTTGTAGCACCAGCCCCTATTCTACATGGTAGGCATCGACTGTAGGTTAGAAGTTTCTGTTACCAAACATTGGGGATAGTGATCTCTCACTTTTGAGGGTAGCCCTACTTGTGCTTTTGTTCCTGCAACAGAAGTAAATTGAATGTGAATGTGTTCTACTCCAGACAAACTACTCAAGAGGTTCCCTGGACAATTCTGTCCCTAGAAGGGAACAATTCTTAGTATGAATATAACATTTGATTTGAAGTGCTCACCCATCTCTTACTGAGACATTTAGAATATGGACTACATCAGTTGACTCCCGGGCTTCAACTTTTTTTTTCTCTTTTTCTTTTTGTGCAAAGAATGCTATAGACTCCCTGCAGAGAATAATCACTTAAATAGCTTCATTGTGATGATGACTTGACTATTTTTGATAACTGTATCTGAAGACAGGTGATCAATGGCTTGAAAGAAAGAAAATACTTTGAAATCCAGTTGTAATGAGGTATTAATGTTCTGTGCTGGTGGCCTGAAGCTTTGAGAACACTTGTTACCCAGAGATACATAAAACTAAAACTCCAATAGAAATTAGACACAAAGAGTATGGTAGCAATAAAAAGTGCTAGTTATGGTAGGCTTTTTTTTTTTTTAACATTTTATTTTATTTATAGTTTTATTTATTTATTTTACTGGGAGGTCCCGGGGATCAAACCCAGGTCCCTCCATATGGGAGACGGACACCCAACCACCTGAGCCACATGGTAGTCCCCTATGGTAGGCTTTTAATTGGGAGAATTTACAAAGATCAATTTTATTCAGCACAGTGGCCTTGGGAGTTTCCTGCAAGTTATTTCTCCTGAAGAAGAGTGTTTAGGTGGAAATAAAGCCATTAAGTCATTAATCCTAAACAGCCCATTAGGGCAGCCGTCAGAAAATCTAATTAATTTAGCCTAACCGAGACCAAATATTAGGGTATATGCAATCGGGCTATGTCTACAGCTACAAATTATTCTGACAGATTTAACCAGGTGAGCCAGCTTCATCAAACTACCAAAAAACACAGTCAAATCACCTTTCAAGTTGTTTGCACCAACGTATTTTGAAAGGGAGTGAGAAAACAAAGTTGATTTTCCCCCCATGTTGCTAATTGATTAGTGGATAATAATAATAGCATTTATTGAACAATGTGTTAAGCACTTTGCATGCCTATCTCATTTAACAGTCACAACCATGCAATGATGCAGGTTCTAAGGTTATTTCCAGTTAAGAGATGAGGAACAAAGTTTAGTGAAGCTATATGAATTGTCCAAGGTTATGTGGATAGTGAAAAAGAGGTAAATCTGCGACTCACACTTTCCTGCATGCCCTTATTATTCCCTATGTAGAACAAGAGTGTGGGAGTTACTTAAACATACTCCTGTTATTGTCAGAGGATTCTATCTTAATCAGTTAAACAGATTTTTGCCTTCCTCCTCTGTCAGTCCCTAAAGCATTTCAGTCCAGTAAAATTAGTCAGAGACCCATTGGTAGTCCTCTACCTCCCTATATGACCATTTTTTTCTCTTCAACTTCTTATGTCTTCTTCCTGTTTAGCTAATGATTTGAAGTTGCTTAATAGATGGGGCAAAATTCTGTTGAAGTAGTTCTTTCTATAGGGGATTCTTAGAGATCTGTATGTGCAAAGCTCTTAATCTTAAATATTCTGGGTGATTGTCATAATAATGCTAATGATGATAATAACACTAACAAAAACAACATCAACTAACATTTATTAAACACTTACCACATTACAGAGGTGTGAAGATTAGAAGTACCTGGACTATCGTACCTAGTACAGTGTCTGCCACACAGTAGAGGATCAGTAAACTGTTAATTTTGAATATTTAAAATATGGGATCCCTAGAGCACATATACTTCCAGATATTAACTGTTTGGTAACTAACAACCTGCTTATGATTCTGGGGAAGTTCAAGATATTTTAGAACTGAAGAAATATTTGATATCACATTATTCAATCTCTTACATTATGGATAAGAAGAAAGTAGGACAGCACATAAGCCTAGAGCCAGGGCTAGTACATAAATCTCTTAAATATCCACCAAAAGTTCGTTCTAATGTAGCAACTTGTCTCACAGGAAATGTTGCTGAATTCAGTAGTTAGGCAAGGCAAGGCAAAAAAAAAAAAAAGTGGTGATTGGTAGGCACCTTTAGCATATCCCCTTTTGTAAGTTGAATAAATATTTCATTCTATCATGTAGACACAATTTGTGGTAATTTACCTAACTAGAGTTGAATTAGATGCTAGTATTTTTTAAATAAATGATAACAAAATATTGTTTACAAGCATGAGTCTCAGTTACCAGCCATTATTATCCAGAATGTAAAAAATGTGATGAGTTTTGCATACTTGCTCAGCAAACTTTTTAGGTAAATTTGACTTTTCACCCTGGTAATAGAAAATAGCTTACTTTATAGCACTGACTTCATCTCTTGTTGATAACTTATTTTTACCCCAAAACAAGTGATAAGATTTTTCTTATCAGTGATCAGCATCTCACTTTTGCTGACACTAAGCTCTTCAATCCACACATTGTAAAGTGAGGTTCATTTGCATTTAACCTACATCATTCTGGATCGTATAATTTATGTTTTTGATCATGAGCATGATTTTCTATTAACTTTTTTTGCAGCATAGAACATAAGTATTGATATTACTTATGTTAATTTTAATATATTGTATAATTTTAAAAAACCAATTCAAATTTATTTGGGTCTTGTGAAATTTTATTTTATTTTTACAAGCATTTGATTATATTATTTGTTACTTCATATAATTTACTCTGAAATGAAACAGAGTTGGATTTGTATCCCAGTCATGATACTTATAGTAGTATGCTATTAAGCCAGCTCCTATTCTGAACTTTGGTTTTCTCATTTGTAAAATTAGCACATTAGCAGTATTTATGGTATAGGGATTTTGAGAAGATTACAGGAAGCAAAGCATGGAAAATACTTTGCTTAGTGACTGACACATAGCAAATACTCAAAAATTCAGTGTTTTATATTTTCTTTTTTTTCCCCCAGTTATCATCAATATACTTTTAACATTTTTTTTTTGTTTTTTTAATCATTCCTTCCCAACTTCTAATTATTTTAATATTTTTTATTATATAAATACAATCTGGAAATATTTGCGACTCTTAGAAACAGTTGACTTTGGCAGTGGAATCAGACAACAGACCGCCTAGAGCAAAGGAAAAGGGCAATGAAATGCAGTGCTGTGATCATTCACAACTATTTTGTCATTTTCATTACCATCTTCATGGGATAATTACTGATAATTAATGCCATGGTGTATTTTAGTTTACATGTGATTAAGAAAAAAAAATTTTTTTTAATTGGAGGCTGACTTAGGTATGTCAACACGTGGTGGTTTAGTTCCAGAGTCCACAATTCTATTGGTGGTGGATATTGAGAATGGTGGCTACTAAGTCAACATTGTGTATAAAACAATGAACTGCATGAACATGGGATTGCAGAGCTAGCACAGAAGCTCCCATATAAAGAATTCAGAATATGTTCAATTTTGGAAGACATCTAAATGGACTTAGGAGAAAGTGCTGGTCTTGGGAACAGAATTAGTTGGGGTTGCACTGAGGCTCATGAGTCTTCAATAAATTTGCTTTGAGGGGCATGAACCCTGACACATAATTACTCTGGTTATGAAATAGAATCATAACTATAAAAACAGGTTAGAGATCACTCCCGGGAAGATGGTGGACTAGTAAGACATGGGACTCTCTTCTCCAGAAAAATAGCTACAGGACAGGCTGAAACAGCCCCGAAAAATATCTTCTAGGGTTTAGGACAGCAGGTGAAGGCTGCACACCACCCAGAGGAGAGAGGGACAAAAGAGGGAAATTGCAACGACAGAACCATGACTTTGAACCAGCAGCGCTGCTGTTGCTGGCACCCTCCCTCACACTCTTTAGAATTCTCAGGCCTCTGGGCCTGCAACTACAGCAAAGAGGGCTCCAGGGATCTACCACTCCAGGAAAGGGGAAAGAGAGGAACACAACCTAAGGCTGACTCAGGTTCTGACCTGCAAATTTGGCCTGCAGAGCCCCATGGACCCTTTCAGGCCAGTTAGGACCACATGGTGGTTTGCCCTGGGAGCCTGCAAAGGACTGGAGAAATCCAACCCTTGCAATTTCCCTCTCTTCTAGCCTGGACTAATTGTTGAGGACCCCACAGGAGAGAGGAGAGAGAGCCTCGGGCTGACTTGGCTTTTTGACTCTCAGGTTTAGTCTGCTGTGTCCTAACTGCCCTTCTAGGCTGGGTGGGGCTGCGCCATTGTTTGCCTTGGAGCCTGCAAGGGGCTAAAGATATACAAACCTCCCAATCTCATCCTCTACTAACAGGGACTGATTGTTGAAGACTCAGAAGGGAGTGGAAATATTTCCTAGCTGGGAAAAGGGAGGGGACTGCCAGAGAAGACTGGAGAACTGTCTCAGAAAGTTTGAATTACAAGGCTCTAAGCCTCCAGACAGGAAGTTCCATCACATTGATCTGGTCTGTGTCACAACAAATACACTCTGACCAGCATTGAACTGAATGTTGCCAAGGAGCACCATCTCCTGGCAGACCAAGGAAGTGCACATAAGAAAATTAAAAATAAGTAGGAGAGGCTTTTCCTGGCCTCTATAGTCTCCCTGCCCAAGACTCTAGGAAGTGACTCCACAACCAATTACTAGGTTCAGTGCCCAGTTTTGAGCAACCAGCAGGACAATCCTAACAATCAAGGTCAAGCTAAAAATCAAAGAGCTGTGGTAACTCACAGCCTCCTGCCACTAAATCCCTATAAAAGAGAAAGAGATTGAGCATTTGAGTAAACTACATCCTAACCAGATGCCTAAACACCAGCAAAAAATTATGAGCCATACTAAGAAAATAGAAGACATGGCCCAAGAAAAGGAATACATCAAAGTCCCAGTAGAGATGCAGAATTTGAGAGAACTAATCAGTGAGATGAGCACAGATTTCCAAAATCAAATTATTGAGTTGAAAGACAATATGGTTAAAAAGATAAATGACATCAAGAAGACATTGAGCAAATGCAAAGAAGAATTTGAAATCCCAAACAGAAAAGTAATGGAGTTCATGGGAATGAAAGACACAATAGGTGAGGTCAAAAACATATTTGAGGCATACAACAGCAGACTTGAAATGATAGAAGAAAGAATAAGTGATACCGAAGACAGAGCAGCTAAACTCAAAGAGAGAAAAGAACAGAGAGAGAAAAGAATGGAAAAAATTGAGCAGGGACTCAGAGAGTTGAATGACAACACAAAACGCAACCACATATGTGTCATGGGGGTTCCAGAAGGGGAAGAGAAGGGAAAAGAGGCAGAAAGAGTATTTGAGGAAATAATAGCTGAAAATTTCCCAACTCTCATGAAAGAAATGAACTTACATGTCCAAGAAGCACACCGTACCCCAATGAGAATAAATCCAAATAGACCTATGCCAAGACACATACTACTCAGAATGTCAAATGTCAAATATAAAGAGAAAATTCTCAGAGCGGCAAGAGAGAGGCAAACGATCACATACAAGGGACGTTTAGTAAGACTTAGTGCAGATTTCTCTTCAGAAACCATGGAGGCGAGAAGACAATGGTATGATACAATTAGGAAACTGAAAGAGAAAAACTGCCAGCCGAGAATTCTTTATCTAGCAAAACTGTCCTTCAAATATGAAGGTGAGTATAAAATATTCGTAAACAAACAGAAACTAAGAGAGTTTGCAAAAAAGAATCCACCTTTGCAGGAAATATTAAAGGAAGTCTTGGAACCTGAAAGAAAAAGACAGGAAGAGAGGCTTGGAGGAGAGTATACAAGAAAGAATAGCAGAAAGGATATCCAAAAAAGTAAAAAGAGAGACAAAACCAAGAAGACATATTAAAACCAAAGAATAAAATGGATGAAGTAAATAGTGAATTTACAGTAATGTCATTGAATGTGAATGGATTAAAAAGATACAGGCTGATAGAGAGGATAAAAAAACGTGAGCCATCCATATGCTGCTTACAAGAAACTCACCTTGGACCCAGGGATATAAACCAGCTGAAAGTGCAAGGTTGGAAAAAGATACTCCACGTGAATAGTAACCAGAAAAGAGCAGGGGTAGCTATACTAATATCAGAAAAAATAGACATTAAATGCAAAAAAGTTATAAGAGATACAGAAGGCCATTATATATTAATAAAAGGGCAATCCACCAGGAAGATATAACAGTCATAAATATCTATGAACCTAAACAGGGTGCCCCAAAATATATGAGACAAACTCTGGCAAAACTAAAGGGAGAAATAGACATTTCTACAATAATCGTTGGAGACTTCAACACCCCACTCACATCATTAGATAGAACAACTAGACAGAAGATCAACAAGGAAACAGAGAACTTGAACAACATGATAAACAAGTTATAACTAAGAGACATATACAGAACACTTCATCCAAACTCAGTGGGTTATACATTCTTCTCAAGTGTCCATGGATTTTTCTCCAGGATAGACCACATGTTAGGTCACAATGAAGCTCTCAATAAATATAAAAAGATTGAAATTATACAAAGCACCTTCTCAGAACATAATGGAATGAAACTAGAAATCAATAATAGACAGGAAAAAAGTAAACTCGCAAATGTGTGTAGACTGAACAACACACTCCTAAATAATCAGTGGGTCAAAGAGGAAATTGCAAGTGAAATCCGTAAATATATGGAGACAAATGAAAATGAGAACACACCATATCAAAACTTATGAGATACAGCAAAGGCAGTCCTAAGAGGGAAATTTATAGCCCTAAATGCCTATATTAAAAAACAAGAAAGAGCTAAACTCAAAGATTTAACTGAACAACTAGAGAAACTAGAAAAAGAAAAGCAAACTAATCCCAAAGCAAGCAGAAGGATAGAAATAATAAAGATTAGAGCAGAAATAAATGAAAATGAGAAGAGAAAAACAATAGAGAAAATCAACAAAACCAAAAGATGGTTCTTTGAGAAGATCAATAAAGTTGACAACCCCCTCACTAGACTAACAAAGAAAAAAAGTGAGAAGATGCAAATAAATACAATCAGAAATGAAAGGGGGGAAATTACAAATGACCTCACAGAAATAAAAAGAATCATAAGAGGATATTATGAGAAACTATATGCCAACAAACTAGACAACCTAGATGAAATGAACAAATTTCTAGAAACTCACAACCAACCTACACTGATGCTACAAGAAATACAAGAACTTAACAAACCAATCACAATTAAGGAGATTGAATCCATCATCAAAAATCTCCCAGCAAAGAAAAGTCCAGGACCAGATGGCTTCACAGGTGAATTCTACCAAGCATTTCAAAAAGAATTAACACCAATCCTGTTTAAACTCTTCCAAAAAATTGAAGAAGAGGGAAAATTACCCAACACATTTTATGAAGTCAACATCACCCTAATACCAAAGCCAGATAAAGATTCCACAAGAAAAGAAAATTACAGACCAATCTCTCTAATGAACATAGATGCAAAAATTCTCAACAAAATACCTTCAAATCAAATCCAACAGCATATCAAAAGACTTATACATCACGACCAAGTGGGGTTTATTCCTGGTATGCAAGGCTGGTTAGGATAAGAAAACCAATCAATGTAATACACCAAATTAACAAATTGAAGGAAAAAAACCACATGATCATCTCAATAGATGCAGAAAAGGCATTCGACAAAGATCAGCATCCTTTTTTGATAAAAACACTTCAAAAGATAGGAATAAAAGGAAAATTCCTCAATATGATAAAAGGCATATATGAAAAACCCACAGCCAACATCATACACAATGGGGAAAAGTTGAAAGCTTTCCCTCTAAGATCGGGAACAAGACAAGTATGCCCACTGTCACCATTGTTATTCAACATTGTACTAGAAGTTCTAGCTAGGGCAATTAGACAAGAAAAAAAAATTAAACACATCCAAATAGGAAAAGAGAATGTAAAATTCTCCCTGTTTGTGGATGACATGATCCTGTACTTAGAAAATCCTGAAGTATCCACGACAAAGCTATTTGAATTAATAAATGAGTTCAGCAAACTGGCAGGATACAAGATAAACACACAAAAATCAATAATGTTTTTGTACACTAGTACTGAACAACCTGAGGAGGAAATCAGGGGAAAAAATTCTATTTTCAATAGCAACAAAAAGACTCAAAATACCTTGAAGTTAATTTAACCAAAGAAGTACAGGACCTATATGCAGAAAACTACAAAACAATGCTAAAAGAAATTAAAAACGACCTAAACAAATGGATAGACTTTCTGTGTTCATGGATTGGAAGGATAAATATCGTGAAGATGGCAATCTTGCTCAAACTGATTTATAGTTTCAATGCAGTACCAATCAAAATCACAACAGCTTACTTTACAGAATTAGAGAAGGCAATTACCAAATTCATCTGGAAGGGTAGGTGCACCCTAATAGCCAAAAGCATTCTAAAAAAGAAGAGCGACATGGGAGGAATTTCACTGCCTGACCTTGAAACATATTACAAAGCTACAGTGGTCAAAACAGCATGGTACTGGCATAAAGATAGACACATCAATCAGTGGAATAGAATTGAGAACCCAGAAATAAACAGTCAACTGGTTTTTGACAAACCTACCAAGCCCATGCTAATGGGAAAAAACAGTCTGTTCACAAATGGTGTTGGGAGAACTGGATATCTATAACCAAAAAAATGAAAGAGGACCCCTATCTCACCTCCTATACAAGAATCAACTCAAAATTGATCAAAGATCTAAATATAAAAGCCAGTACCATAAAACTACTAGAAGAAAATATAGGGAAACATCTTCAAGACCTTGTAGTAGGTGATGGTTTCTTGGACTTAACTTCCAAAGCATGTGCAACAAAAGAAAAAATAGATAAATGGGACCTTCTAAAAATTAAACACTTTTGCACCTCACAGGACTTTGTCAGAAGGGTGAAAAAGCAGCCAACTCAATGGGAAAAATATTTGGAAATCACATATCTGATAAGGGTTTAATTTCCAGGATATATAAAGGGATGTTACAACTCAACAATAAAAAGACAAACGACCCAATTAAAAAATGGGTGAAAGACTTGAACAGACATTTCTCCAAAGAAGAAATACAAATGGCAAAAAAAACACATGAAGAAATGCTCAACATCACTCATGATTAGGGAAATGCAAATCAAAACTACAATGAGATATCATTTCTCACCTATCAGAATGGCCACTATTAAAAAGACAGAGAACTACAAGTGTTGGAGAGGATGTGGAGAGATAGGAACACTTCTTCACTGTTGGTGAAATGCAAAATGGTACAGCCACTATGGAGGACTGTTTGGCAGTTCCTAAAGAAGTTGAAATAGACTTGCCACGTGACCCTGCAATTCCACTACTGGGTATATACCCAGAAGAAATCAGAACAGTGACACGAACAGACATCTGCACACTGATGTTCATAGCAACATTATTCACCATTGCCAAAAGTTGAAACAACCCAGGTGTCCATCAACAGAGAATGGATAAACAAACTGTGGTCTATTCAGATGATGGAATATTATGCAGTTGTAAGAAGAAATGAAGTCGTAAAGCATATGACAACATGAATTAACCTGGAGGACATTATGTTGAGCGAAGCAAGCCAGACACAAAAGGACAAATACTGTATAAATGCATTACTATGAACCAAATATATTGTGTAACATATTGTTTGATTAAAAAAAATTTTTTATATGTATCCATTACACTTAATTGAGAAATGTATATATTTATTCATCTGTGTTTACTTTTTAGTTTTTAATTGTTTATATTTTCAGTTACTAAATGTACAAAATAAAGTAAAACAAAAACAAAAACAAACACAAAAAAACAGGTTAGAAATTATGTTTTGCCAAGTCTGCAGTAGACTAGATTTGAGAATTCTCTTCAGAAAGAACCTTTTCTTCCATTTTTCCTGCCTTTTCATCCAGTTAATGTATATCGTTTTTTAATTAATAAGACTATAGTAACAAGGTTGTTTATGAAAGTTGATATCTGTGTACATGCAGATTATATAAGAAAGTTGAAAATTTGTAGTTACTACCATTATATAGGATCATGAAGTTGTTAGGAGTGTAGGCACTAAAATCAGATTGAGTTTAAACCTGTGCCATCACTTACTAGCTGTGTGACATGGTTAGATTTTTTTACTTCACTATACCTCAGTTTCTTCATCTGTAACATGGGGATAATTAGAATATTTACTATCTCATAGTCTTGCTGAAAGGGCTAAATGAGTTAATACACATAGCATAACTTAGAACAGAACCTAAGCACACTGTAAATATTTAATGTTAGCCATTAAACTACTGAACTAAATGGAGCAAGTCATAACTTACATGACAATATTTTTGCTTACTTTTTAAATGTCATGATATGACACACGTTATATATTTTTTAATTCCCCAAATATGTTACTTATACCTGGGACTAGTGCCCAGAACATAGCAGGCAATTGCTCAAAGAGCATTTGTTGGGTGAAAAAAGAGAATTTGAATGGTCATAATTTGAATCATACCTAGCAAGAAAATTTTCACTTTTTATATAATGTGCTTCCTAGATATAGTCCTATCAATATCAAAACAGTCCATTTTTTTGAGATTTGCATGATTTGTCAAAAGTAATGCCTTTTTCTGGTTTTATGAGTGGGTCTCAGGAACTGGGAATAATTTTTAAATATATGACTGCCAGATTTTAGCCTGATCAGCCTAAGCAATATGTCATTCTGATGCCAATGGCAGGGAAGTGGCTGTGAGTGTGGGTAGCAGAAACCAAGATAAAAAAGTGGTACAGTGCATGTGAAGATGATCAAGTAGCTTCAGATATTATTGGAACTGATTTAGGTCCAATTTTTTCCCCAAAATACATCATGTATTTTATAAATAGTCATGTAAATAGACAATTTTCATACAGTGACCTTTCTGATGGAAATTATATTAAAAATCTGCAATGAAGTGCTCATTTCAACAGCACATATACTAAAATTGGAATTATACAGAGAAGATTAGCATGGCCCCTGCACAAGGCTGACATGCAAATTTCATGAAGCGTTCCATATTTTTTAGTGCTAGAGGTTGGAGCTAGAGCAATCAGGCAAGAAGAAGAAATAAAAGACATCCATATCAGAAAGGAAAAAGTAAAAATTGTGCTATTTGCACATGATATGATCCTATATCTAGAAAGTCCCAAAAAATCAACAACAAAGCTGCTAGAGGTAATGAACGATTTTAGTAGAGTGTCAGGATACAAGATCAATTAGCAAAAATCAGTGCTGTTCCTATACACTAGTAATGCACAATCTGAGGAGGAAGTCAGGAAAAAAATTCCATTTACAGTAGAAACTAAAAGAATCAAATATTTAGGAATAAACTTAACCAAGGGTGTAAGGCACTTGTATTCAGAAAAGTATAATGCATTGCTAAAAGAAATAAAAAAGACCTAAATAATTGGAAGAACATTTCATGCTCATGGATTGGAAGACTAAATATCATTAAGATATCAATTCTACCCAAGTAGATATACAGATTCAATGCAATCCCAATAAAAATTCCACCAGCATTTTTTAAACAAGTGGAAAACACAACTATCAAATTTATCTGGAAGGGTAAGTGGCCCCAAATACCTAGAAGCATCTTAGAAAGGAAAAGTGAAGTTGGAGGACTCTTACTTCCAGACTATAAATCATATTACTTAGCTACAGTGATAAAAACAGCATGGTACTGGCATAAAGATAGACACATAGACCAATGGAACCGAATTGATGGTTCAGAAGCAGAACCTCATATCTCTGGCCAAGTGATTTTTGACAAGCCTGTCAAACCCACCCAGCTGGGCCAAACAGTCTATTCAACAAATGGTGCTGGGAGAACTGGATAGCCATATCCAAAAGAAAGAATGAAGACCCCTATCTCACACCTTATACAAGAATTTACTCAAAATGGATCAATGACCTAAATATGAAAGCAAGTATCATAAAGGTCCTAGAAGAAAATGTAGGGAAGCATCTTCAAGACCTGGTGGTAGGTGGTGGATTCTTAAACCTTACACCAAAATCACGAGCAATGAAAGAAAACATGAATAAATGGGACCTCCTCAAACTTAAACACTTCTGTGACTCAAAAGACATTGTCAAGAAGGTGAAAAGGCAGTCCACTCAATGGGACAAAATATTAGGAAACCACAAATTTGATAAGGGTTTCATTTCCATTCTATTTAAAGAGATCATACAACTCAAAAATAAAAGAGCAAGCAATCCAATTAAAAAATGGGCAAAAGATTTAAATAGACATTCCTCCAGAGGAAATACAAATGTCCAAAAGGCACATGAAAAAATGTTCCATATCACTAGCTATTAGGGAAATGCAAATCAAAATAACAATGAGATATCATCTAACACTGCATAGAATGGCCATTATTAAAAAAAACAGACAACAATAAGTGCTGGAGAGGATGTGGAGAAATAGGAACACTCCTTCACTGTTGGTGGGAGTGTAAAATGGTGCAGCCTCTGTGGAAGACAGTTTGGCAGTCCCTCAGGAAGCTAAATATAGAACTGCCATATGATCCAGCAATTCACCTACTAGGAATATATCCAGAAGAACTAAAAACTATGACACAAACAGACATCTGCACACTGATGTTCATAGCAGTGTTATTCACAATTGCGAAAAGATGGAAACAACCCAAGTGTCCACCAACAAATGAATGGATAAACAAAATGTGGTATGTACATACGATGGAATAGTATGCTCAGTAAGAAGAAATGAAATTGGGAACCATATGATAACATGAATGAATCTTTAAGACATTATAATAAGCAAAGTGAGGCAGACACAAAAGGACAAATATTGCATGTTCTCATTAATATGAACAATACAAAGAATAAACAAATGGAATTAAAACCTAGAGTATAGGTTATTAGGACATAAGAGGAGGGTTGAGAAGCACTACTGATTCTTATTGTATGTAGAAGCCTTTATTAACTTGACTGTAAAAGTGTAGAAATGGATAGAGTTGATGGTAACACATTATAGTGAGTAGCAACTGATTCACAAATGGGATTGTGGCTGAAAACGGTAGTCTGGGAAAGTAAATGTCAATTGAAAGAAAGCTAAATAATAATCTAGGGACTGAATAACACAGCAAACCCAGAGGTGGATAAGAATTGTGGTTGAGGGTACAAATGCAAGAGTGTCCTTCTGTGAGCTAGAACATATGTACATCACTATTGCAGGGTAGTGGGAATGTGGAGAAGCATGGGAAAACTACAATTGGTGTGATCTATAGACTGTGGTTAACAGCAATACTATAATATTCTTGAATCAATGCTAAAGATGTACTGTGTTGATAATGGAGGTGTATGGAAAAAAGTGTGCTAAATATACACAATGAACCATGGTTGGTGGTAATAGTCTGATGATATTACCCCATAATCTGTAACAAATGTTCCACCACAGTGTGGTGTTTTAGTGAAGGGGTATTGTATGGGAATTCTACACATGTGTATGATTGTTTTGCAAGTTCAACAGCCTCTGTAATAAAAATATATTTTAAAAAATAGGTGGGTTGGGGGAAAAATACACCAAATGTAAGATAGGGATTATAGTTAGTAGTAATATTTTGATGATGCTCTTGCATAGTTTGTAACAAATGTTTCACAACAATGCAAACTGTTGGTGTAGGGGTGATGTATGAGACCCCTGTATGATGTTATGCATATTTATTTTGTAAGTTCTCAATCTTTTCTATACACTTATTGTCTATGCATGTTCATGTATGAATGATATACTTTCAATAAAAATATTAATTTTTTAAAAATCTGCAATGAAGTCTTGTCCTTACTTGGCATTTCATAGCTTAATTTTCAGATGAGTTGCTTGCATTCAAGAAGTTGGTGCTTCCTTCCTATCTCACCTTTGACAAACAGCAACTACATTAGGTTCTTACCATGTGCTAGGCATTGTACTAAATCTCACCTGCTACCTCTCATTTAAACCTCCCAAGAATCCTATCAATTATGTCATCTTATTATCCTCATTTATTATCTTTAGAAAACTATGACTTTAAGTTACATGCCCAGGGTTTCCCACTGAATATGCGGCAGACCAGAATTGAACCCAAGTCTCCAATCTTAACCTTTAATACTGTCCCAGAAGGGGTGTGATGGATTGTGAGAATTGGTCCAGTTCTTAACAAACATCTGATCTGAATACATCTTCTTGATTTCTCTATATAACACTGCTAATTCATAAATATGTTTAAAATGATTTGATCAGTAGACATATTGCTTATTAACTAACCTGGAAATAAATATATTCCTTGAAATTGAATGAAATAAGGGCTTTCTTTAACCGCTGAAACTAAGGTATCATACAAGAGTTCTCAGAATTTGGGATGCTCAGCTCTGACCCTATACGATACTTTTAAGTGGTATATGGAATTGGCATTAAATGGAATTTAAAACCAGGATATTATTCCTTTTACAATTCTTGCTCAATTACAATTACCCCATGAAAAAGTATCAGTCTGCTAATCATGGCTCTAAGTCCTTGAACACGAGGTAGATTTTCTTTTAAAAAATATTCTTCACATTCAGTGGTCCTCAGAATCAGGTAAACATGTATATATGAAATTAAATAATATTATTTTGTTTAATTTATTGTTACTGTACCTTCTACTGGTAGAAAAAGACCTACATTTTTTTCATTTAGTTAAATAAAATAAAATAAAATTCATCTGTGTAAGTAAAATAAAAGTACTACAAGTTACATTTGGGTATAGCAACATCCTGACAAAGATAGAGAAATGTGTGATGTTTGGAAAACATTGTAATTCAAATAATTTTTTGGAATCCTATAGCTTTGAGTTTAAATGCTACCACTAGTCCAACATGACCTGTTGCCCTGTCCTACCATTGTGTGCTACTTGTGTAAATCTTAGAAAAATCGTTGCCTGATTCTTTCCTTGTTAAATGGCTAAATATATTCATCATGCTTAGCTCAGTTGTAGGTGTCTTATGATAGGCATCTAGATGTGGAGCTATTAATATTATTATTTTCAGTTTTTCATTCCCTTTCTCATTTCCGTGCTTCATATGGGTTATCACTATATCAAAAATTAAACATCACTTTAAGTGAACTCAGAACTAGAAAAAGCCTAACTCCTTGGAATTTACCAATCCCCATCTCTGAGTAGAGTTAGTCTCTGTTTATTATGAGATTAGGATTTATCAAAATGACAGACATTGCAGTATCAAAATTTCTAGACAAATGAATTATTATAAATAATTTTTAAAATTTTTAATTGAATCATCTATTATTATTATTTTTTTACCACAATTCAGTCTAGTCATGAGTGATCATACATACCTTGAATTAGGAATCTAATCAGAATGTGATTATACAGTCTTGTCATCAAAAAGAAATAACTAAATAAGGGTCAGGAAATTGAAATTTTCTTTGAGATACTTCTTATAACAGATTTTATGGGATTCACTGGCTAAAAAAATAGAATGGTGACAGATCAGGATTTTGTGTCCTAGTATTCATAACTGGAAGTGACAGAGCAGCTTTCCTTATCTACTTATGATGGTCTAAATCTTGTTGTATAGGAGTACATGTTTAAATTCTATATCGACTTTAAAAATAGACACGAAGATTTTTCTTGTCACAAGGCCTTTGGCTGGTGAAAATTCACCTGATTGAAGCAAACCACCCCACCACCTGGATGGCTTTTTCTTTTACTTTCAATTAGTGCTTCTTGTTGTGCTTACAAATCACTTGTCACCTGGAGACTTTGTTCAAAAACAGTCTATTCAATAAGTCTGGAGTGGCCCTGAGGTAGGCAATTCAAATGAGTTCCTAAATAGCGCTGATGTTGTTGATCCACACATTCTATTTTGAGTGGTAGGCATTATGTCACCTCCTTAGGAAGTCCTTCCATGACCTTTTTATTTAACATTGTTCTCTCCCTATTCCAGCACCCTGTTTGATTCCTTAATAGCCCTTCAATCACAACTTCATTTTATTTGCTTACTTTCACTTATCTATCATCTCTAGATTGTAAACTTTACAAGATCGTTTTATATTGCTCACAAATATTTCCCTAGTCTCTGAAACTTACTAGATGCTCAATAAACAGATAAATGAATGGAAAGCTATTTCTAGAGTATATCAGTGCGAGTCAGTTTTGCCTAGACTAGTGGTTCTCAGCTTGCCTCAGAATCCCCTGAAGGGTTTGCTAAAATGCAAGATATCTGGATCCCCTAGTGCAGTTTCCGATTCAGTAGTCTAGTATGAAGCCTGCGAATTTGCAATTCTAAGTTCCCAGGTGATGCTGATCCTGCTGGCCCAGGGACCAAACTTTGAGAATAACTGACCTATAGCAAAAGATACAGCCTGATAATACCAAGCCTGAAAAGATTGTGCTGGAAGGCTGATGCTCCTTCTGAGAAAATATTCATGCCATGGGATTTTCCTACTTAGTTGGCATTTATGATTCAGTTTTCAGTATTCACCTAATGGTTGTGAGTATGGAGTTCATGAATGCATAATTATTAATTTTATTATCCAGAAATCTCTCTATCTCTCTATCTATCTATCTATCTATCTATCTAATCAATCATATATCATCTTTGGCCTTCAGGAATGCACAGGGAAGAAGGGATACCTGCATCACATCTCCTTCTGGATTTCAGTCACACATGTTTCTTTTAGGGCCATGTGATGTAGTTTGCTCACAGCCTTCTCCTGACATTTTGCAAGCATCACACTGGCCTTTGAGATCATTCACTCTGTTTGACTTGGCTGACTTAATACCCTTCACAATAGCTCAGAGTCCAACAGAAACTTCTCTTTCCTTTCTCGTTTTCATTTTCTTAGCATTCAAAACCTTACCTTCTTGCTCAAATGGTGTTTTTTGTTTTCCCTATTCGCTTAGCAATGATGAAGCATCACAGGAAAGTGGAGGAGACTGAATAATTGCTGCATAAGCTCTCCAGTGCATGAAAAAACACTGAAGTCATTATTGTTAAGTGCATTGTGAATTTTAAGAAGGACTCTAGGATACCTCATTCTTCCTCTAATTATCTCCAGCCGATAGTAACATGAGTAATGAGAATTGGAATTTTAGCCACAGGCAAGATATTAATGTGAAATGGCATTTTCATTTAAATATTGATTAATAAATGATATTTTATAGGAAAATTAAGCATTTGTTTGATGTAAAAGAAGTTAAAATCATGCAGTATTTTTTAAGATATGGATTTTTAATAGCTGCTGAATAAAAGCTGGATTGAAAGCTGTCAGAAATGTCTCTCTTACCAAAGAAAATTTAAATAAGTTGAAACAAAGCATTATTTTTCCTACAAGAACCACAGATACAATAAAGATATTATTTTTATTTTTAAAGACAAATTCTTATCATGTTTTAAGTTCCCATTGTAGTATTTTTTCTTGAAACTCTTACTCCATACAAAGATATGATGGCATTAATGATCAAAATTATTGACAAAATTGCATGTGAAAAAACGGAAAAATCATCAAAACATAAGAAATTTTTATATGATTGTAACTCAGCTCACTGACTTTGTTTTATTTTGACTCTATGTTCTGGTCTTTATCCTTATATAATCTCCTTAACTGTTATCTGATTAGCTCTGACAAAAGTAATGCTTTGATAGATTGAGATTTGTGATTTTTAGGATTTAATGATACATGCTGTCAGTTTGGGGGAAATAAAAGACATATACTTGGTTTTTGGTGTTTATCATCTTTTTGGAAAATTTAATTTGTTCTGGAGCAGTCCATAGATATGAGGAAAAATATAAGTTAGAAGTCATAGAGTCTTGCATATTGTTGCAAGTTTATTTAAGCTAATTATAGCATAAATGTTGCATTGGTTCTGGACAATTAATTTGCTGGACCTTTCTTCAGGCAGCCAGGAGAAACATGTAACTCTTCAATTAAGCTCTGACTATTGTTCCAGAACTTCTCTTCAGAGCCTAGGGGTATAACAATAACTATTTATGAGGTACCTCTCACTCTAAGACTTTTAGGTATTCTAAATACAGTCAGTATCTGGTACCAGTATGTACCAGAGAAGAAAACCAAGCATTCTGTTTGAATTTGTATATGTGATTTTGTGTGAATGTGAATTTCATTGATTGAAAAATTCCAGATTCCATTCTGTCTTTGCTCCCCCATCAAAGTAGTTTTATTTCTAAGGAGATAGAACAAATAAGACCCTTTCTGTCCCTGAATATCCCCAGCCCAAGATCCCCTCCTATGACTGCATAAACATGAATCTGATCAGATAAATTAGAAATACCCTTGAGAGAATTTAATATTTTCCCTAATTGTTAACCCCAGGAAGAATTATATTTCCACTGTATGGATAAATTAAAAATGCTATGTATTTATGTATATTCTGTGTTTATATGTAACTATATATTTTCTCTCTTTCATCCTATACCTACCCCTGCTTATTCTGGGAGTATTTAAGCTGGCTTATAAAAAAACATACACTAGAGAGAAAAAACATTAAATTTAAAAACAGGCAAGAAAGGAAGCAAAGAAAAGGAAGATAAGGAAATAAGATAGAACCAGGGGTTACGTTACTATGTAAAACCTCATGCCCTAAAATCTCAAACACCATTTCACCAAAGAAGATCCATAGATGGCAAAAAGGATATATTCATCATTAGCCATTTGGGAAATGAAAATTAAGAAAACAATGAGATACTCCTTTACACCTGTTGTCCCTATTGTTTTGGTTTGTCAGGCTGCTATGACAAATATCCCTCAAGGGGTTGCCTTAACAACAGGAATTTATTGGCTCATGGTTTGAAAGGCTGGAAGTCCAAAATCAAGATGTCAGCCAGGTAGTGCTTCCTCCCCCAAATCTGTGGCAGTCGAATGCTGTCTTACTGCAAACTTTGGGGTTCCTTGGCTTGCCTCTCTGCTTCCTTTCTCTCTCTTTCTGTGCCTGCTCTTCCCATTTCCACTGACATCTGCCTTCTTCCTGTATGGACTTCTCTGACAAACTATGTCTGAGCTTCTGCTTATAAAGGACTCCAGTGAAATGGATTGAGGTTTACCCTGATTCAGTTGGTCCACACCTTAACTAAAAACAACAACTTCAAAAGATCCTATTTACAGGAGTTTATACCCACAGGAACATGGATTAAGATTAAGAGCATGTCTTTTATTGGGGTACATAATTCAACACCTATTAAAATGGCTAAAGTAAAAAATACTGACAATACCAAGTATTTGTAAGGATGTAGAGCAACTGTCACTTTCTTACATTGCTGATAAGAATGGAAAATGGTATAGTCACTGGAAAACAGTTTGAGAGTTTCTAGCATAGTTGAACATAAACCAAGGGATCCCCCAGAGATCCCTCTCTTGGGCATTTTGCTTTAGAGAAATAAAAAGTTATATTCATAAAAAAAAAACCTGTGCACGAATGTTTATAGTGGTTCTATTCATAATCATTGAAAACTGGAAAAGCTCAAATATCCTTCAATGGGTGAGTTAACTGTGGTACATCCATACAATGAATTGCTATTCAGAATTAAAAAGGAACAGATTATTGATAGATGCAATTGCATGTATCTCAAGGGCATTATTCTGAGTGAAAGAAGCCAATCTCAAAAGGTTACACATTGTATAATTTTAATTATAAGACATAATAGAAAAGCAGAGCTGTAGTGATAGAGAACAGATTAGTGGTTTCTAGGGGTTTAAGTAGAGGGAAGGTCTTACTGCAAAGGAGTAACATGAGGGAGATTTTTGTGTGATGGAATTGTTCTTTATCCTGACTGTGATACTGAGGCTTACATGAATATATATATATATATATATATATATATTAAAATCCATAGAACTGTTTGCAAAACGTCCATTTGATTATTTACAACTTAATAAATAAAATAATTTTGAAAACCACCTTACAAACATACAAGAATCAAGCCACATTTTTATCTCTGAGTTCTCCATAGGCCAAAGAACATAATAGTGCCATAGATAAAATCAAGCTAGCTACTGAGTGACATCTATTCCTAATAGAATAGTATAATAAATATGTCTAATCTAATAAAAATGTCTCTTTTCATAACTTGCAGTATATAATCGGTCATAATTTTACCTTCTGCGTCTGAACACTCCTTCTTTCTCTTCTTCATTGCCTGTTTCCTCTGTCTGCTTTTTATCTCTAGGTTAAATCATAAATCTTATTATCTTCTAGCTCAGAGCCCTCTCCCTGGAATTTCTCTTTAACTACAGTGGCTTAACCTAAAATGTCGTTGCTGAAGATGACTTCCAAGTCTGTATCTGTAGTCCTGCTATCATTTTATCCCAATTTACAGTTGTCTGTATAATATCTCTTCTTGAGTATTCCACTAGTCCTAGAAAATCACCATGCCATAAATAATTTCATTAGTATTTCTTCTAAAATTTAAGATTCTTCTGAAATCATTGAGCTCTTATGCACTAAAGCTAGAAATAACATCGTTTTTTTTTTTTTACCACCTCTCTGATATGTATTCCTCCACTAAATCCAGTTGATTTTTTTCAATTTTGCCTTCTTTCTCAACTCAATAACTCTAGAGCCTTGCTCATGTGTCCCTTGGAGTCTTTCAATAACCTTATGTATTGTCTGTCTTCTTCCCATCTGTTATAACTCTACTTCATTTTCATACCCTTGTTAGTATTATCTTATGAAATATGATACATTATCCCTATCTTGTCCAGAAATGTTTTATTCTCACAGACAATAAAATCCAAGCTTCACTGGGCATTCTAAACATTCAATAATTTGAACCTTCTTAATTTTCTAACATCCTCTAGCACTACAAATACATCCTGATCCCCTCTACCTATGGCCAATCCAACTGTATTGTATCCACTTCATATGTTTTGTTGTTCCTGGGAACAATTGTGTTCTTGGCTGACTACTTCTGTTTGTATGGGCAGTGCTTTGTATTTGTGATGCCTCTTCTCTTCTTCTCTGCCTATGAAAATTCTACATATTCTTCATGTCTCTACCATAATGACTTCCATAATCCAACAATTTGAAATTCATCATACCCTCCTGTGAGCTTTCATAGAATGATTTTATTTCTCCTACTTATAGCATTGATTTCTTCATTTTGCTTTGTTTTATTATGCAGGCATATCATTCTCTACTGGGATTATAACCTTTTTAAGGGAAGCATTCATATATTAATCACACTTGCTTGCCTTAAATCCTTTTTGGAATAAGGCACAGCACAAGTATACATGTAAATAAATAATCTTAATTTTCTTGTTGGATCTGGAGCAATGCCCCCCACACATAAGATATGCAGTGATTTTTTGCTCTATGAATAAATGGATGAATGAATAGCGGACAGATAAAGTAGGCTAAGGAGTATTGGGAATGCTACCCTGTACATTACAATTATAGGAAGTTTATCATTAGCAATAATATGTTATTACAGATATTATTCTGCATGATCAGTTAATGTCAACATTTATTTATTGTGCACCTGCACATACTACCCAAGGCCAAATTATACTTGCATCCTATCATTCACCTGCTGAAAAATTTAGTGTCTACCTGAGTATCTTTAAGCTTGAATTTAAAGTTTACTCATTTGCATTTATGCTTTTTTATTAGCTGTGTTCTTTATCTAATATACCAAAAACACACACGTGACTATCTGGATACCTTACCTCTCAGTTTTCCCCATGAGTCTGTCTCTCTCCCTCCCTCCCTTCCTTCTCTTTAACATTCAGTTACTGTCTTCTATTGTCTTCTATTTGCTAAATACTGATCTGAGAATGCCACAAACATTAGGAAATTGTTACTACTCTTAACCTCATAGTTTGGAGCTATGAATCCTCCACTGTCTGAGCCAGGTCAAGTTTTTTTTGGGGGTGGTGGTGGTTTGTTTATTTCTGTTCTATTCTCAGTCAACAACATGCTTGTTCTCATTATCATTCAGCCCACCACTCTATCTCTACTCAGTCTGCACCTTAACCTACAATAATGTTATCCTGCCCCCTCCTCAACAATGCTTTCTCCAGAATGAAGAAACTTTTCATATCTATTCTCACAACAGATGTGCCCGCCACTGCCTTTGCTCTTCTGTATTTCATTTCTTTAATCCTGATTCATTTTTACATTATGCTGCCATTCCTGCTCTAGTGTTGGTTGCTTCATGCATGCTTGTCTCAATCATGCTACTCAAGTGTATGGGATAGTTCTTTTTTTTTTTTTTATTATGGGTAAAAATCAAAATTCTCACAATACATACAAACATTTGTAAAATGATATATAAATATATATGCATATATGTGTATTTGCTTACAAAAATGTTATTTTTTATATATATATATACATATATTTTAAGAGGTGCTTAGATTACCTAAAATATTATACGGAACCCACTGGGATTCCCATGTTACCCACCTCCCACACCTCCCACCACATCCAACACAAACATCTCCCATAGTGTGGCCCACCAACCTCAATGAACTTACACATCCTGGAGCCTTGCCACCAACCATAGACCACAGTTCACACTGTAGACCACACTCTCTCCCACTCAGTTCTGAGTGGTGTGTGCTGATTTAAAATGGCCTACAACTTCTTTGTAATGGCCTGCATTGCTCTTAGCATGGGTCCTCATGGAAGAATTTCTTAATCAGGTGAACACTTAAAATATTAACAACAGTCAATCAAGGAAAAAAAAAAAGAAATGTCTTTTTGTTTAAGAGAAATATTTATTTATGAATTTTTTTTTTTTTTTTATTCATTTATCCCCCCCCTGCTGCCTGCGCTCGCTGGGTCAGCCAACCACGCCATGCGGGCGGGCCCGCCCCCACCAGGAGGCCCCGGGAACCGAACCCAGGGCCTCCCACATGGTAAACGGGAGCCCCACTGATTGAGCCACAGCCGCTTCCCTATTTATGAATTTTTTAAAAAGCAAATTATGTATGCATTGATCTCTGAAAGGATAGCATTAAATGTTAATAATGTTTATCTCTGGATATATGACTTGGGGGGACTTTTATTCCCTTCTTTGTACATTTCTCTGTGTTGCATCAGATTTTGTTAGTGAGTATGTATTATTTTTATTAAAATAACTAAGTTATTTTAAGAACTAATAATATGTCTTATTGTGTACTGAAGCATGGATGCCAAAATTAAACCTTTTCCTAATGGATTCTGAGTTTTCAAAGGAAAACCACATATGTTTGGTCTTTCAGGAGATACTCTAGGTATCAATAAATGTAAAGAAGACAAATATATGTGACTATTTCACCCTGTTCAAGTTCATTTTTATTCATTGTTTAACAATAGAGGGCAGTAGAATAATGGTTCACAGAACTTGATTTAGACAAATTAAAAAAGCCATATTTCTCATTCTAACCTCTAAAAAATGGTCAAATTGAGTCTAATGTATTTATAAAAGAAGAAAAGCATTATGATCTTTGTTTTCAATTTGCCAAAAATAATGTTTACCCTGAGAATGAAAAAGGCAGCTTGGTGGTATTAGGAATCTGGTACTCTTGCTTTGACCTTGTGTTAACTTTCCTGGGCTTTGTAGTTTCCATTATAAAATTAATAAGCAGTATTTATGTTTTCTATTGATCTTGCCACATAGGCTATGCGTATTCACAAACAAGTTTATGGAAAAAGAAAACAATCGTTTAAACTAGCTACTAGGTGCTAAATGGTTGTTGACAAAATACCTAAAGCGACTGCATTAAATTGTTTTCAAGTGTGCTTACTCACATATGTTACATAAAAATCAACTTGCTGCAAACTACTCTGTGTCCTCATTCGTGAGACTGACAGAGTAAATTCAAAGAAGTTCTGATTAAAGCAGCATCTACCAGTGCCACATGGAATCATATTGGAGCCTGAGGCAAAAGGAAAATTTAGTACTACTGATCTTGTCTTTAAAATGTTGGTGTTTTTATCACCATAGAATTTTTTTACATTAATTTTGATTAAAATATTTTTCATTAAAATATTATTTATCTTGATTATTGTTTTTTTGTTGTTGTTGTTACACCTTAAATTCTGTATCCATGGTGAGTATAACACTCCCCTCACCTGAATCCCAGTCCCAGCAGCTACTCAAACCAAAATTCAGTTGAGTCACAACCACATAATGAAAACTGGAGTGAGGAAAAATGATAGAGAAATAGAAGGTAGAGACAACACTCAAAAAGATTATCATTAGAATGTTCCTGCTGTGCAGAATCCTTGACCTGGCACATAATGAAATATATTTCAATAATTCCTATTTGGAATACAGCTCTCTCTCCTTCAAAAAAAAAAAAAAAAAAAAAAAAAAAAAGTAAGAACTACAACCTAGAGCATATATTTCTCTGTATGTATATATGTATATTATAGAATGCAATGCTTTACTCTCTTATTTCAGAGAGAAAAATAAAAACAAACTAAAGGGGACAATGTGGGGTCTAAACCTAATCTTCAATTCCTACCTTCCCTCTGCTGTCAGCTTTCATTTTGGGAAACTGGTTCACCCTCTCAGAGCAAGGCTGTCCTAAGGAAAATAACATTACTGACTGTAATATCAAATCTTCTGGAAAAACTCTAACTGCTCTAATCTCAAGCCATCTGGGGCTATGCTAACTGCGTTTCCCAAAAGTCCTATAAATGGAGTCAAAGAAATATATGTAGATATATATGGAGAGGGATATTAGCCTAAGACAGGCCTGGACAGGAACAGCAATGGGACGTATTCTAGCTATCCTGTGCCTGTTACCAAGAGTCCCGTAGGAGTACATGAAGAAGTGAGAGCTAAATAGTGCCCCTTAGAAAAGTCATTTTGGAGTAAACAGAGAGAAAAATAATTCTGTGCAAAAATGGCTTATGCAAATGCAGTATATTCTAGTTAGAGAATCATAACACACATGATCATATTAGAGACTCAAGGAAGTCCTGCATACTTTCACTGCAGGACTAACCCAGTATTTCTGAAAAAAATGTTTGACCATAGAAGAAACTTTTCTTCTTTTAATATAACCCTAATAAATGTTTCACAGAATTAATATTCTGTGGAATGAAATTTAGTCAATATTGATCTACCACATTCAAAATATAGTGATTTCAATTATACCTTGGTGCAGGTTTAGGGAGATAGTGCTTAATAATATTAGAAATACTAATATTAATAATAACAGTTAACACAGCCATTAATATTTGTAGAGTTTTAAATTTCTTCTCTGGGATGGAAGTTTTAGAGTATGGATAACTCACCAATTTTCTTTTCCCTCCTCTCATGAGATCTTCTTCCTTTATCAAAATATTAACTCTCTTTTCTAATTTGCATATCACAAGTTAGGAAAGATTTGCCTTATTTACCAAAATATAAACGTGCAAAATATTCCTGATGGATGCCTGGAGCATATGTGGGCATTTCAAAGCTTATAGGAACTCTCTTTTCCATGACCTAAATTTGTATCTCACTATAGTAGTATCTCTTGGTTCTGAACATTTATTTCTTCATATCATAGTTACATTGCACATCTCTTATCTTTCCCACTAATTGGATACTTCCATGAAAGGAAAAAAAAATTCTATTTTAAAGATATCAGTTCATTCATTACTGCTATATTCCCTGTAGCTTTTCTTAATATCTAGCATAGAGTAGGCCTGCATAATGTTTGTTAAATAAATAACTTTTAGTACCTTGCTTCCTAAATTTCTAGTCATTATGCTATCATTTTAGATGATAATTGTTTATTAAGTAGATATGTTGGTAGCATTTATTCAATAGGATCCTGTGATGCAATAAGATGATTCAATAAATCTAAAATCATGTTTACATTTAGTTAAAGAGATTTGTGTAGAAAGAGGTTGTCTTTCATAATTTCCCATACCCCAGAAAAGAACTAGCTTTAACTTTGTCAAATAAATCCTAAAACTCTTCCTTTTTTGACATTTCAGAATCTTGTAGCTTATCCCAAAGTTATAAGTCCCCAAGAAATGGGATGCTCAGGCTCTGCCTCATATGATAGAGCCATCCTTTCACATGTTTCAGGCATGAATTTCATTCTGTTTGATCAAGAAATATGAGAGATTGTTTGCTGTTTTTGTATGTCTGTCAAACATTCAACTGCATTGTTGAAATATGATGTCTGAGTTGATAGGGTCTTCTAGTTGTGCAGACTCTTCTTGATGTTTTATTTGTAGACATTATCTCTGTACCTACAAGGGTGGTTGCAAAGATTATTGTCCATACAGTGAAATTATACTGTACATCTCTGTATCTACAACTTTGGTGGCTATTAAGGTTTTACTTTTCAACTCATTATTTTCATCAGCAAGTATGTATCACCTTTTGATGATATTCTCTTTTGATTTGAAAAAAACAAAACAAAAACAAACATATGCCTTAAGGGTTTTACATAATGCACTTTTTTACTGATAAATGATTTCATCTCACTTGAGGTTAGCATTGTTGTGAGGGATAATCCCACATAATCCCACTCATTGGTTGTTAACCTACTTTGAATGCTCACGTCTTGAAAATAATTCTTAGACCTATTTTTAATAGTTGGTTTAGTTTTTTTTTAACAAATCAATTTTAGTGATAAATATTAATAAAGCATAAATCCATCCAAAGTGTACAATCAATGGTATTCTGTATAATCACATAGTTGTGCATTCATCACATCAATCATTTTTAGAGTATTTTCATTATTCCAGTAATAATAATAGTTATTATAATTATAATACTAAAAAACAAAAACCAACCAAACAACCAAAACTCATCATCTCTCAATCTCTCTATGATTTCCCTGCCATATATAGCTGCTCTCCTGTTTCCTTCTCTCTAGTTTATTTGTATTTATATTTTGTAAAATAGTCTTATATATGTATTATCACCCATATTCGTATTTTACATGAGGTTTCACTGTTATACAGTCCCGTGTTGTATTTTTTAGCTTTCCTTCTAGTAATATAAATGTCCTTAGACTTTCACTTTCAACCACTGTCACACCCATATAATAGCTCTGCCAGTCACAAACACCATGATGTACTCTCACCATTTCTGTTAATTTCCAAAGATTTACAAACAACTTTTTAACCAATTCTGCACAGATTAACTCTCATCTTTCCATTTTTTACCCTTATTCTATTTTCTGGTGACCTATATTCTAATTCTTAATTCCATAAGTCTACATAATATATTTAGTCTTAATAGTGCAATCATATAGTTTTAATTTAATTTTGCTAGAAAGAAGCAAAGGAGTCATTATAAACATGATTCATCATTATATTGATCTAATATCTAACAATTTTGACCTATTTATACTCTGTACTTAATAAAAAACGGCATTAGAACAAAATTAATTTCACAGAATAACTGAAGGAAATGGCTATAAAAGTTAAATTTCTTATATTACTGTTGTTTCACATCATTGCAAGACTTTCATCAATTCCTTCTGGAAGATAATTGCTTAATAAAATTCAGGTACAAAGTATTTCATCATGAATATTTAATGTTTCCTTATATTCAGGATAAGAGTTTAGTTTTGCTTCTTTTTTAAGCCTGAACTTTTTGGGGGGCATTATTTACAAAGGAAATATTTACATGATTAAATAAATCTTCTCAGCCCATAGATGAAAATGATGTCCTTGTAAAGATCTAAATGAAATCACTTAAATTAAAAAATGGCAGGAAAAAAATTAACTTCTCAAACTTTCTAATAAGGAAAAATGAATTTTAGCACAAAATGTCATAGAAAATGTATGTAGGTAGAATTGCTGGATATGAAACAAAGATATTTAACAACTCAGTTTATTTGTGCTTCCTAACAGTAACACTACTACTATCTGGCATATCTTCAACACTACATCAGCAGGTACATGTTATTGGAGATTAAGAGAAAAAGACAGAGAAAGGGTCTATGATGAAAGGGGTTGATGTTGATGAATTTAGGTTATTTTTTATCACAGAATATAGAATTCTAGGGTTAATGAAGTGATATAGCTTCTTTAGTTCATAAGCATTTCTGGAACCTCTTCTCAAGGAAATTCCAAATAAGTAAATTAAAACAACTATAATATCAGAATTTCCTTGTTTGGGGATCACAGGCTAGTGCCTTTGCTGCTGCGTAGTTTGTTGTTATTGCTGTTGTTGTTGTTTTTTAAAGGAAAATAAGTATTTCCTTCTCAGCAACCAGAGAAGTAGGTAATTTGGTCACTTGGTTGTAACTAATTAAATAAGTGGACTGAATTTTTCACCAGTTCAAGACAGAATGCAAAAATTCTAGAGGACAAGTAGCCTTTTCAGTATCTTAAAACTGTTATTTTCAGTTATTTTGGACTAACTGCAAAAAGGAGAGAAGAGTCTTAGCTATGAGATCCTGAGATCATGGGAAGACTCCACATCCAATTCCCCAATACACAATCAAAACATCCCAAAGAAGAGAAAAGTATTGCATTTGGAAACATACTAGAACTATCAAAATACTTCTTTAAGTATGTAGATTAAAACAGAAGTTACAGTGCTAATAATTCTGTAGCATTTTAAAACTAAAGATTTTAAGATGGCAGGGGATGGATGAGGAGTAAGAAAACTGTGATCTCAAGAAGAGGTTGGACAGATGATAGTAATGCCCAAATGTTAGGAGGAACAACACCGTGGAAGCAGGGGATTATGTATAACTTGGTTATTTCTGAAAATCCACTGCCTAGAGGGTGATGGCACATAACAAGTGCACAAAAATGTTTGTTGTTTGACAACATGAATGTGCCATGATAGTATAGGATCACGGGTAGCAGTCCTTATGATCTCACTGATTCTCCTCCCTACTTTAGTCAGGCTCCACATTTGCCAGGAGGAGGCTCAAACAGAGACTGGTATGGAGTAAAAGGAAGTGGACAGATCTCAAGCTTGGAGTTGGAAAAATCTGAAAGGGGGAAATTAGAGTATTAGTCTTCCAGTTTCTTGGCACAACTTTTCCTCCAAAAGATGGGGGCTTAGCTGTTCATAAACAGCCCTGAATAAACTTTATTTACTCTTTTGACAATAAAAAGCAATGGTTATTTAAGCACATATGAGAATTATCCCTGAGTTGCAAGGCATGGTATCTGGAAAGAGTTCCTAAGTCAGGTGGTATGAAGTACAGGCATCTTCTTCTGAGTGGTAGCTACTTGGACTTTCCTTCTAATTCCAGCTGCTTGGGATGGGAACCTAATAATGCAGTAGGGCAGATATGAATAACATTTTGGAAATCTAGCCAAAGTTCTGGGTTACTATCCTGCAGGCTTCTCAATTGCTTTTAATTACTTTTTTGTTGTTCTGAATTTTATTAATTTAAAATCCCTGATTGTAACTTTCTCCCTCTCTATTTATGATTGGGGTGCTTATTATTAAAAAATATTCTACACCATGTGCAACTCTCATTAATTATTTCTTTAATGTTCATTTTGTAATTATTTATCCTAAGGAAAAAATCTTTGTACAGAAATTAATTTTCTTCATACCCAAGACTGAAAATAGATAGAATTAATGCAAAATATAATGTGCATGCCTAGGTAACTAAAAATGAGATGTTCTTACCTGTTAATAGTAAGCAAGACCACATGAAAACAATATTTTTCTGCTGGTAATATGTGACATATTACTCCTTCAGTGGGTTGAGAATTTTCTCCTCCATGAGTTTTTAAGTTGTGGAAAATGGATAACCTTATTGGTTTTCTTTGTGACTTACTAAATTGAAAATAAGATGGGATGTAAAATTTGTTTTAATAAGTTCCTGTAAGTGCTGT
Source organism: Tolypeutes matacus (assembly GCA_026826555.1). NCBI lineage: Eukaryota > Metazoa > Chordata > Mammalia > Cingulata > Chlamyphoridae > Tolypeutes > Tolypeutes matacus. The sequence goes on from JAKSZT010004015.1 coordinate 12,042,246, forward strand.
CAGTTTGAGAGTATTGGATTCTTACTCCAACAGCTTAATGAAAACACTGGGCTCTGCCTCATAGTTTAATAAACCTCAGGCTCTGCTAATATGGCTTTGCTGTTAATCTGGAGTAGGTTTCTTATTACCCCTTGAAATATCTGGAATATATGAAGTGGGTTAAAATATTTTATTGTGAATTTTTGTTTTAAATATAAGTGAATAAAACCAAGAACCTGAAACTACCTTCTAAACTGGAATTCACATCTTTTTCTTTGATAGGCCTTTACTGATTCTTCCTTTTGGGCCTTGCCTCTGTCTCTGTACTTGAGTAGCATTCTATGCGCAAATCTATTTTAACAGTTACCACCGCAAAACAAAATTGTTTCCAAAACCTGCTTTCTCCTCTAGAATGTAAATTTTTTGAGGAGAGCCTTGGCACTTTTGAGACTTCAGACTTTAGTAACTGTCCAGGAACATTAGATGTAAAATGTTGACATTGTTCATTATTTATTCTTTTGTCATCATATACTTATTGAGTTCTTTCTATGTGCTAGTACTAGAACTATACAGCTTAGTACACAATTCCATAGGTCTTATAGAAAACAGAGACCCATGCATTCTTGGTTAAAAATCCCTGGAATTGGTCCTATATTAACCACTTATCTTGCTACTCATAATACTTTATTCTTGATGAATCTGTTAGATTGCATTTGGTAGTAGGTAACAGAAATCCCAACTGATGTTGGATTAAACCAGTATAATTTTAACTTTCTCTTTTAAAACTAATTCTAGATATTGGAAGTTGATGGCATTTGTTCAAATACTCAATATCTTCATCCAAGACCCAATCCTTTCAAGCTTCTGTTCACACTTCCTCAGTCAGGTTATTGACTTTGGACAGCAAAGCTTCATTGAAAGATAGAAAGCAGTGGATGGTAAGGACTATATTTTCTCTCACCTACCATTAGGGAGCCACATTCTTTCCTATTAACACCATAGCAGACTTCATCTTCTGCCTAATTAGAAGAGAGAAATACAGAAAGCTTTGGATTCAAGCAATGCTGGGAAATTAGTATCTGGCAAAGGTAATCAAGAGCTAGCCATAACCATATTTGGTAGATCATGATTCATTTTCTGGGTCTGAGCACATTGCCTTGCAGGACATAGTCAAGGTTGAATGTGAGAAGAATGAGTAGAATGATTGTTGAGTAGCTGAATAAGAGTGTTTGCCACACATGAAAAATCTTTAGAGCTTAAAAAGTGCTTTCTCAGATATAGAGTTATCTAAACATTATACATGTCTCAAGAATCATTTCCCCTTTGCTGATGATGAAACCAAGACTAATAAATTGAATTGACTTGTCTAAAGTTGTGCAATTAAATGGCTGAGCTCAGCTATAGTCTTACAAACTATTTTAATCTGAGCACAGTTTTTAGAATGTTCATTCGAACGCCAATGAAAATTACAAAAAGATAATGACCTATTTAAAGAAAAGTATTAGAGGAGACCTTAGGATGAATTCAACTGATTTCATATGAATTTCCAGTTGAACATTACATTTAAAGGGAGGACTCCCCAAAATTAAAATTAAAAGAAGAGGGGTCTAAATCAAAGGTAACTAAGGGAGCTTAGGATTGGGCAGATTGAAACATGAGAATTCCATGCTATTCTATATCTTGAAGGAAAGAGGCCTGGTATATATCTGTACTTAAACTCAGAATTTCCTGTTTTCTCATATTGAGAGTATAGCAAACAAATTTTTCAATTGCCTCACTGTTACATTAGAAATCCCCATTTCTAATAGCAATAGAAATGGGGATAGAAATGAACCTGGCAATTTCTTGTCTAGAGTTCTTCCTACCATATTATATTGATTCCTTTGAGCAGCTCAGTAGTGAGGGGGACTGGCAAGATTAGCTCTTTTAAAATAGAATTGTGGCAATAAATGTTAATATTGCCAAGTGTCTTTCAAGAATGATACATTTACAAAGCAGTGGACTTTTTTCCTTCTGATCAGTATCCATTTTTCTCTCTTCTGGTAATCTCGTTTTGATTTCCCATTGTGGAACCACTATCTATCACATTCTCTAAACACAGTTTAAGGGCTATGGAGCCTACCCTCTTGTTCTAGAAATTACAAGTGAATCATATCTTTTAATTAGCACATTCCACCTCTCAGCCAGCAGTGGTAGGTTCTGGTATGCACACATGACCCAAGCCTGGGAAACAAGATATATTTGTATATATCTGGAATTTTTGCTGTAACTACCAGGAAACAGAACCCATCTTTATGCTAAAGTTGCTAAGTTGATGGGAAAGATGAGGCTGAATGACAGCTTGGCAATAACTGGAAATGAAAGAGTAAGAGGAAAAAAGAGAGACTCCTTATTTATTGAACATCAATTGTTTCATAAACAGTATATTTTACAAATAGTATCTCATATAATATTCGTGCAAATCTTGTGAAGTCAACATTATTGCCTTCATTTTTAGATGAGGCTTAAAGAGATTAAGTGACTTTTCCAAGTTTATACAGTGCAACAGAAGGAATTTAAACTCAGGTCTGTAGGGTGTGGAGATGGATTAACGAAACCTTAAAGACTACATTGGTCCATAGAGGAGATTTTATTTTTGCTGAAGGGATGCATCTGGCTATGGCAAAATTGGTAACTAGGAAGTACTTTCCCTTTGGTTTGTGGGATTACCTGGATATTGCTAGTCATCCTCTATGTAAGAGTAATTAAGGATCAGAGCTCCCCATTACTGTTAGGAACCACAACCCATGCTCTTAGTCCGAAACCTAGAATTCATCCTTAACCTTGCCTCCCTTTACCCTCATTGCCTACATCCATTAGAAAGTTATGTCTGCTGTACTTCCAAACTATATCCTCAATGTGTCTTTCTCTCTTCATCTCCTCTGATACCACTCTAGTCATGTCACCATCAGCTTTTGGAAATACTGCAACAATCTGCCTCTCCACAAAGTCACTTGAATGAGATTTTAAAAATAGAAATCAGAACACATCACTTCGCTGTTTAAAATATTTCAAATGACTTCAGATTGCAATTTTAATAAAATCCTAACTTATTACCATGCCCACAAGGCTTTAATATCTTCCTTCTGCCTACCTTTAAATTCATCTCCTACAGTTCTCCTCCTCCCTCCTGCACTCTAACAAACCTAGCCTTTTTTTTTTTTTAATTTAAGCACAACATGGTTGTTTCTGCTCCAGGGACTTTGTACTTCCTGTTCCTTCCTCTTGGAATGTTCTCCCCCTATATCTTTGATGTCTACTTATCATTTAATTGTCATCACAATCATCACCCCTTTTGGAGGACTTTTCTAAGCATCCTACCTAAAGTAGCTCCTTGTATTAGTTGTTCCTCTCCAAATACACTATTTTATTTTCTTTATAAGTTTTGTCAGTGTTTGAAATTATCATATTTATGTATTTATTTACATTTTTTATTGTTTTTCTTTCCTTCAACTTACTCAAGCCCCAAAAGAATTTAAGCCCCATGAGAGCAGGGATCTTCTCTGTTTTGTCCATTGCTAGATCCCCAGGTCTCAGACAGTGCCTGGTAGGAAATCTGTGCTCAAAAATAATTATCGAATGGATGAACCAGAGTTAGAATAAAAATTAATGAAAATCAGCAGTAAATGTTGACTTAAGTCCATTTATCAGTATTTGTCTCTCCCTTTTTTTTCTGCTCTGGATACAAGTGGGAAATCAGCCAACTGAGGGAGCAACAGATCCCTGTGAAAATGAGGCTGGATGGGAAAAAAAAGCAATATGCTTCCTTACTTGTGTATATCCACATGAGATTATATATCTTGCCAAAGATCATGACTTTTTCATAAGGCATTTATGTTTTGACTGTTACATTCAAACCATCACACTGAAGGGGGCCCACATAAATACCCAGGGTTCTTTTTGCCCAGCGCAAAGTATTGGAGTCCACACCAAGGCTTGATAATGCAAGGGGAATAATTTATTAAACCAGTGGAAGTTTGGAGACAGACAAAGTCTCAGATCAGCATCCTGGAACAGCAGAAGTAGCAGCATTGTATTGGCTTGTGTAGGTAAGGCGTTCAAAGGGTTGGGTTGACAGGTGGGGAGGGTTTGCATCTTGTGTGTGCTCTATAGCACTACATGCTTTAACATGCTTGGTCATCCATTGCATGTACAGAAAACGGTGTCTAAATCCCACCCAGAGGTGGAGATTTTACTATTACAATGAGCTAAAGTTCTGCTAAGTTCATTCTACTCCTCTTCTGAGTCTGCTAAAAACTGAAAGTCCTAGTTCGTGGGTATCTAAATTTTGCGTTTAGCTTCTGACCACAGCTATTAACCGTACTCTTTGGTTGGTTAGCTATTGCTGCAAGGCTAAGATTAGCTTAAGAGGGCCTAACAGAGGAAGGCAGAAATTGGGTGGGGGTAGTTCTTATAAGTGGTCCTTCCAACATCTGTTGGTAAGACATGTGAGACGGTCAGGTAAACTGAAATGGGAGTGGGGGAGAAGTCTAGGGACAAAAGGTCCTTTTAAGGTCTAGTAGAGGCATAGAGCAGTACATTCACATTATATGTTCAATTAAGAACCTCACCTCTCACAACAACTAATAATAAATCTCTTAACATAAATTAAGATACAAAGGCTTAATATTACAAATGATTAAACAGACATTCAAGGAAGAACACTTTTGAATTCTCTCAATCACCCCTATTTATGTCTAGGGATTTGATCATTGTATTTCAAGTATAATGGTTTGATTTATATATAATAAAGAAAGCAGACTTTCTTTCAGTCTTTCCTTTTCTCTACTTTTATGGTTATTAAATTTTAATATGCAAACAATTTTCTCTACTTGATTGAGTACACAAAATTGTGTGTACTGTATTTTACAGGTAATTTAAGGGCAATTTTTACATAATTGATTTTTGCCTTCTGTGCTGACTTGACTAAGTCCTGGGTGACTCTTCTACTTCTCTCAGTGTTTAATCCTAGCTGTTTCATTTAAGATTATTTTCCCCTAAGGTTATGAAGCAGATCAATTCAGCATTGCTTTAACCACATTTAAAGCATTTTTAAAAAGATTCGAACCTGCAATTATCTGAATTTTCTAAGTGTTTGTATGCCCAAAGGCCTAATTGCTAAGAACAGAGTTTGAAATAACCTGATAAATTTCAAGCATCTGAATACTGAATGATAATATCATTTCTCTCTTTTTATGTTTTCTGGGCCAGCAAGAGCTATACATTTTTAGAATTCTTTCAGGGCCAACTTATGATAAAATATTCTTTGAGGTTTTGATTACAGAACACTGAATACTTTTATTCCTTATTCCACTCCTAGAATTTTCTAGATAGTTTTTAAATATCTGCTTATCTAGAAACCAGATCATATTGCTTCAGACTGTATCACCATTAATCTCCTATGTAAACTGGTAAATTCCTCAGCATTGTGCTAGAGGCTGTTACAAATATGCTCACTGTTTAACAAAAGCAAATATTTCTTTATGTCTTGCTTCTACAACTAAACTGTAAGATGGGTAAGTGGATGGACATAGGTCCTCATGTTCTCCAGAATTCCAAGTAAAGTAGGCACATGATACCTATTGGATCTTCCATGTTCATCTTCAAAGATTTCCACTTTTTAACTACCACTTTTTTTTCTCATTTACTAACAAATTTGATTTTGCTTGCCTAAACTCTTTGTTTAGGTCCTGTTTTCAGATTGCCTTAAAAATTCACCTATTAATTTCTGCAAACACTTGTTAAGTATTTATTATGTGTCAGCCACCTTTCTAGGCATTTTTAAATGGTCCCTGCCCTGAGAGAGGTTACAGTATAGTAATTTTATCCTTCCTTTTACTGTTTTGTATCCTCACTTACCTTCTTTATCATTTTGATGTAAAATCATACCATAAACATTTACATTTGTTTACTCAATAAATGTCTGTCAAATAAAGGGATACATAAATGTGCAGGACATTGTAATAGGCAATGAATTTTAAAAGATCAACAACTTTGAGTGTTGAAGTGGAAGTTTGCAACTGTAAAGAGTATTAAGAAGTAGAATTATTTTTGCCTTGGCTATAATATCAGAAAAATATCACTCCCCCCCCCCCAAAAAAAAAAGGACACAGGAGAAGATAAATCTAACTGAATGGAGCCAAAATATGGTTTTGAGAATCATTTACTTTCCTCAGAAGAGAGGCTGTTTATTTTAGATTATCATCTTTAGCCCCCAGGAAATCAGATAGAACAAAATAATCATATCAACAACCTCCTCCATTCTTTTGACCCACATTGCTGTTACACAGTGAGTAGCTTGACTTGGCCCTAGCTGTGCAGAATTGCTGCTCCCCAAGGCAGACTCACTCTCTATTGCTGGGATAAGTATACTGTTAAAGCTATAGCACAGAAATGTTCCTTCAAGGTAAATGAAGAGCTGCAATGCCCTCTTTGTTGGTTAAAGTGGTAGGAAATAAGAATGGCTTGATGAATTTTGGAAAAATCTTTGGCTTTTTTCTTTTAGGCTAGGGTCAAAATCAGGTTTTCAATGAGGAAGACTGTTATAGAATATAGAAGAGTATGTATCAGTTATATCTACTTTTTCTGCCTTTGAGTAGCTTGTTTGTCCAATTGTACAACACATCTTTATTGAACTGTAGTAAGGTGCCAAATCTTGGGATGTAATCTTTATTGTCCAGGAGTTCCCACTGAACATGGCTTGGGAGAAAATCACATAGAGCTGGGTTTCTGATACCTAAATGCAGATTCATGTAACATAAAGGTGATGCTAGGCAATCCCTACTAAGTCTCTAGTAACTGTTTCCATCCATTGACATATCAGTTACCAGGGTTCAAGCAGATTTGTCAATGGATTTGTCTAGTGTATTATGGACTAGAGAGAAAAGAGTCAATGGTATTTAGATAGCAAAAGGGAAATAAAGGAAGATGTAGTGTGATTCAATAAACTAGATTTCATAACAGAATATTAGGTTCAGAGGCAAACCAATTTGTGAATATGGCATTTTTGGACATGGCATGGTGATTGTGGTGGTTTGGAACTGTATGTACTCCTAGTAAATCATATTTTTAAAGCTAATCCATTCATGTGGGTGTAAACCTATTAGAAGTAGGACCTTTTCAGTTAAGGCATTGCCCAGAGTGGGTCTTGGTCCTCTTAATGTAGTCCTTTATGAGAGTATGAAATTCAGACAAAGAGAGAGAAAGCCATGGAAACCAGAAGCTGAAAGCAACAAAACATGAGAGAAGTGAGACCAGCAGATGCTGCCATGTACCTTTCCATGTGTCAGAGGTCTCTAGGATCACCAGCAGCTGGTATTCGAAAAGAAAGCATTGCCTTGATAATGACTTGATTTGGATGTTCTCACATCCTAAAACTGTAAGCTAATAAATTCCCATTGTTAAAAGTCAATTCATTTCATGGTATCTGTTTTCAGCAGCCTAGGAAACTAAAACAGGCTTTGGTACTGTGAGCAGAGTGCCACTATTGCAAATACAAAAATTTGGAAATGAGTTTGGAATTGAGTAATGGGTAGAGGATGGAAGAATTGTTAGATGCTTGATATAAAAGGCCTAGTTTGCTTTGAAGAGACTGTTGGTAGAAATATGGACTCTAAAGGTACTTCTGATGAAGCCTTAGACAGAAATGATGAATGTATTATCAGAAAGTGGAAGAAAGATGACTCTTGTTTTGAAGTGGCAGAGAACTTGGCAAAATTGAGTTCTGATGTCCAATGGAAGACAGAATTTGAGAGTGATGCAGTTAAATATTTAACTGAGAAGATTTCAAAGCTAAATGTGAAAGGTACAGCCTGCTTTTTCCTTGAAGCTTATGGTACAATGCAAGAGGAAAGGGATAAGCTGAGAACCGAACTCCTTGATACAAAGGAATCAGAAATTGATGGTTTGGAAAATTCTTCACTTCCTGAAAGTCAGTGCCCAGAGAACAGTGCTCCATGTGAGGGTTTAAATGAACATGGAACCCAGTCAGTCATTTCAGTGCAAGTCAGGATGGGAAATGCAGTTATTCAGAAAGGATTTGTGGAAGGTTCTTTGTCTATGGTTCGTGCCCCTGTGAAACATGTGAAACCAACAAGTTTTTTGCAAGAGGTGTATAAATAGAGACACTGCCAACCTGGACTCAAAGGGAAAGAAAAGGGACAGATTGAAGGAAAAATTATTTCAAAGGCCAAACAGCTGGACTGAAGGCATCTTTTGGGGCCAAGAGAGTGAGCCCACCTATGTGTGTGGAAAGGTGATTATGTCCCAGCACTTCAGAAAGGGTAGAGCTTATTCCCTGGGAGTTACAGAGGGGTTGACTGCAACCCCAGTTTTTGCAGATGCTAGAACCTATTCCCAGAGGATTGCGGAGAGTCTGGCCCTCACCCTAGTGTTCTCAGAGGTTGGAGCCTTCACCCCAGTGTTTGGGAATAGCATGGTTGCTATGAAAGCAGTTGGAAAGGGTGGAGCTGCCACTCCATCAGGCTCGGGGGACAAAACATCATTCTATCGATGACTCTTAAACCTTGAAATCTGAATATTCCCTGCAGAGTTTTGGAATTGTTTGGGACCTGTGATCCCTGTTTTCCTTCCAATTTCTCTCTATGGAAATGGTAATGTTTACCCTATACCTGCCTCTCCTTTGTATATCAAACTTTGTTCTGTGGATTTCACAGGTCTACAGATGGAGGAGAATTGTGCCTCAGGACAGACCACATATACAACTGATTTTGATGAGACTTTGTATTAAACATTGTTTCTGAAATGATTCAAGGCTTTTGGATATTATGATGGAAAGAATGTATATTGCATATGGAAATAACATGTCTTTTTGGGGGTCCACAGGGTGGAGTACAGTGGTTTGCAATTGTATGTACCTCAGAAAAACATGTTCTTAAAGCTAATCCATTTCTGAGGGTATAAAACTATTGTAAATAGGACCTTTTGTTGAGATTGCTTCAGTTAAGGCATGGCCCAGGGTGGGTCTTTATCCTCTTACTGGAGTTCTTTATAAGAGTATGAAATTCAGAAAAAGAGAGAACGAAAGCCACAGAAGTCATAAGCTGTAAGCAATGAAACCTGGAAAAGAAGGGATAGTCTAGCAGATGCTTCCATGTGCCTCGCATTGTGGAAAGAACACAAGATCGTTAGAACCTGGTCTTCAGGAACAAAGTATTGCTTTGATAATTCCTTGATTTGGACATTCTCATGGCCCTAAATTGTAAGCTAATAAATTCCCACTGTTAAAAGCCAAACCATTTCATGGTATCTTCTTTGAGCAGTTTTAGTTTTAGTAGCAAACTGAAACAGTGACTGACTAAAAAAATGTGTAATTTTTTTCATCTCAGAGGAAGATACAGTTTGTTAGTTAAAAGATTTTAATCACTTATAGACAGGTTGGGGCCCATAGAATCTTGCTGTGATACTTCCTTCCCACACTGGTGCATATACTAGAGATAAAAAGCATTCTCATTTCAGTAGAGATTGTTGAATTGCCATGGGGCATAAATGAGGTGTATTAGCAGCATCAAAAGCAGAAAATTAGTAATAAGTGTATATAAGTGCATAGAAGCACCAAAAAATATGTTGGAAGAATTTTGTAAGAAATTTTATTTCACAAGAATGCAGATGGGATTTAGAGCTGGTAAAAAAAATGGATCATACATTCAAGAACTAACGAGGTGTAAGATAATATGGAAAAATAATGCATAACTATCCAGTGCTGGTATCCATATCTCCGCATGCATATCTATGAGCGGCTTTACCATGCATTGGGTTAATCTGGACTATGTGTCCTCATTTTTTTCCTCTGTATTCCTACAGACATCCTTTCTTGGCAGATCCACCATGAATGAACTGAGCCACATCTGCTTTCCTGACCCACACCAAGAAACAAACAAGATCTAATACAAAGATCAATAGAATAAGATTTCAAATCTTGGAAGAGAACTTTGGTAATAGTGAACTGGAAGACAAGATCCACACATGAAAAGCATCAGAAAGAGAGAGAGTGAGTGTGAGAGAAAGAACTGATAAAGGGCAAATTATTCCAAACTGATGAAGAATCTACTTGAACTAATAGAAAAATTATATCCAGAAAACTAGTTGGCATAGTAACATATTCATAGAGAAATAAAAAATCACTAAAAAACAAATAAAGGATAATATTCTTCTTGCTTTCAACAATATAAAAATGTAATATTCAACATATTTTGGATTCTCTCCAAGAGTATAATGATGTGTTTTCAAGTAGCATTTTGAGAACTATTTGGAAAATAACTGAAAGAATTAAGAAAAAGTATAAAGCAAACATAATATTAAAAATGCATTTCTGTTTACAAATTTCTTGGTTCCTGAAGACCTACCAGGATGTTTCCCTCCCTGAATGTAGGAATGCCTATGCTTAGCTCTATGTACTTTGAAGATATTGCCTCTTCATTTTCATTTCCCAAGCACTTACTGCATCTTAGAAAATTAATAAGCATTTCTTAATTAACAAAGATTAAATGAGAAATTTTTCTACTATAGCTTTGGTACATCTGTGTCTATTACTTTTAAAACTCAGGGGATAGATTTTAATTCCCTTCAATGGAAAATTGAAATGACTACTTTGGATATGTGTGCATGCATTCATTTGTGTGTGTGTGTGTGTGTGTTTTCACATGTGAGGTACTTTCTTGGGTAGTGAATTTCAACGCTGGCTAAACATTTCCAGCACCCGGGGAGCTTTTCTATAATACCTATGCCTGGGACCTATTCACAGACAACATCTTGACTTTTGTTTGGGTTGAGCTCTGGACATGAATATATTTTTGAAAGCTCCTAATGGGTTTATCTTATGTTATTATGGTTGAGAAAAACTGTTTTAGGGGGAAACAATTTTCATCTGAATTTGCAATATTTAAAACTTTCCCAATGTTGCTGTAGTATATGTCTGCATGCTTACATTGTCAGGGACGTGATAAAGAGGAATCTCTCTATGAGACAGTATTGTCTTAAAACCATTCCAAAGGGAGTAGGTGCAGTTCAGTGGTTGAGCACCTGCTTCCCATGTACAAGGTCCTGGGTTCAATTCCTGGTACCTCCTAAAAACTTATCATCAATAACAAAAAAATATTCCAAGAATATATTTGTATAGAAGAGTCTATCCCAATCAAACACCTGTAAACATGATCCAAACCTCGTTTCCAAAGGTTGATATGAGAATGGCCTTTCAGTGTATCAGTCTTAATCATTATTATATGTATTAGCATAAAAAGTTATAGGAAGAGAATATTTTCCTCCATTTATTCCTTAATCTGACCACATTAAAACAGTGATGTATGAAAAGATGATATTTCTTTTGCAAATTGAGAGACTGAATTAAAAACATATTGACTGGTATCTAAATAACTCATCTCTTTAGACCCTAGTATGACTCACTAGAATTAAGATCTACTTGTTGGAAAGGAAACAGCTTCTTATTGACAAACCAATAGGAGAGGTTGATATTGGTAATGGATGCAAAAAGTTAATTAGAAAGTCAAATGAGTAATATAGACAAGAACCGAAATTAAACGTCATAAAGCAAAGCTTTCTAAGTTTAGTGACAGAAACATTTACAGTTAATATGACTTCCCTTTCGGATTCTTAAATTCTTTTCCTAATCACTTCTTTCTTAATACCTGATTATACTTGACTTTTTAGTGCACCTTGGATGATTAGCAAACTGGCTTCTTCAGGATGAAAAACATATGTTTGTAGGAGAGGAGAATCATGAGAGCATTCAGGAAAAAATATTTTTGCCATGTTAATTTCCACAATAGATTGAATGAAAAACATTATGGACATAAAATGGTCAAATTCCTCTTAGAATTCAATCACCTCACTCCTGTCATATTCTCCTGGAATTCCAAATGACCTATTCAATTTATTCTCTTGGGATACTGGTTGTTTATGGAAAAATACTTGGAATGTAGCTCTCTACTGCAGCGGCAGGAATTCTGATCACAGTCAAGGTATATAAAGTTTATGAGTCTCTGCAGAGGAGCACACTATCTCAGGAAAAAGAAAAGAAATCTCCCTTAAAAATCATGAAATAATTTACCAAAATTGAATAAAATCATTATTTAAATAAGCCCTGCTACTTTATTACTTTATTAATCATAAACATATATTAAAATTTATTTAAGGAGCAGATGTGACTTAAGTGGTTGAGTGCCTGCTTCCCACATGGGAGGTTCCAGGTTTGGTCCCTGGTGCCTTCAAAAAACAAAAAACCAAACAACAAGGAAACAAACAGAAAAAAAAACAACTTAGGGGAGCCAATGTGGCTCAGTAGTTGAGTGCCAGCTTCCCACATAAAAGGTCCTGGTTCAATTCCTGGTCCTGGTACCTCAAAAAAAAAAATTTTTTTTTTTTAATTTAAAATGCCATGAGGGTTGCACTCCAGATTCAAAGCAATTCTTGAAGTTTAATAGATTGTAAATTCCTTTATTGCACTAAACATTTTAAATGATTACTACTTTAAGGACCTAAATATTTGCACATAGCATGCAGTCTAGAAATATATTTCAACTGTCATGCATTTGTAACCACTTTATTTTGTTTATTTTGAAACATGGTATAGATAAATAGAGATAACCCTCAGGGGTAATACTACATAAAGGAAAAGATTTCCCATACCCCGTGACACCATAGAGAGTTTTTCAAAGTCCTCTAACATTCAAGAGAGTTGTTTCCTTTCCCATTTGTTAGCAAAAATGTGATCCTCTCTTCTGCAGCAGATAGGGACAAGTCTGAAGAGTGAGAAGATAAAGAGTATTACAACAAAGTAAATATATGAATGTTCTTTCATGAATTTTAAGAAATGTATGGCACTATTATAAGTTGCTAATAATAGGGTGGTATATAGGAAAAAATATACCTAATGTAAACTATGGATGATAGTTAATAGTATTATTTTAATAATCTTTCATCAGCTGTAACAAAGGTAACAATCATTATTAAAAAATAGTACCATTTCAAAAAAGTGCTATCATTAATTCTATTAGGTTGGTGTAAAAGTAATTGAGATTTTGCATTGTTGAAATTTGCCGTTTGACATTGGAATACATTCTTAAATAAATTTGGTTATGTTATACATCATTTTGATGTGCATTTCTCACTTCATGTTTTTTTGCTAGTGACTTATTACATGCTGTTTATTTTATATTTATTTTAGACTACAGAAATGATGTTAGACAAAAAGCAAATCTGAGTGATTTTCTTATTTGAGTTCAAAATGGGTCATAAAGCAGTGGAGACAACTTGCAACATCAACAATGCATTTGGCCAGGAACTGCTAATGAACATACAGTGCAGTGGTGGTTCAAGAAGTTTTGCAAGGAGACAAGAACTTGAAGATGAGGAGCATAGTGGCCGGCCATCGGAAGTTGACAATGACCAATTAAGAGCAATCATTGAAGCCGATCCTCTTACAACTACACAAGAAGTTGCCGAAGACCTCGATGTCGACCATTCTACAGTCGTTTGGCATTTGAAGCAAATTGAAAAGGTGAAAAAGCTCAATAATTGGGTGCCTCATGAGCTGACCGAAAATCAAAAAAATCGTTGTTTTGAGGAGTTGTCTTCTCTTATTCTACGCAACAACTAACCATTTCTCAATCAGATTGTGATGTGCGATGAAAACCAGTGATGACCAGCTCAGTGGCTGGACTGAAAAGAAGCTCCAAAGCACTTCCCAAAGCCAAAGTTACACCAATAAAAGGTCATGGTCACTGTTTGGTGGTCTGCTGCCGGTCTGATCCACTATAGCTTTCTGAATCCAGGCGAAACCATTACATCTGAGAAGTATGCTCAGCAAATTGATGAGATGCAGCAAAAACTGCCACACCTGCAGCTGGCATTGGTCAACAGAAAGGACCCAATTCTTCTCCATAGCACCCGAGCACACATCACACAACGAACGCTTCAAAAGTTGAACGAATTGTGCTACAAAGTTGTGCCTCATCTGCCATATTCACCTGACCTCTCGCCAACCGGCTACCACTTCTTCAAGCATCTTGACAACTTTTTGCAGGGAAAATGCTTCCATAACCAACAGGTTGCAGAAAATGCTTTCCAAGAGTTCGTTGTATCCTGAAACATGGATTTTTACGCTACAGGAATAAACAAACTTATTTCTCATTGGCAAAAATGTGTTGATTGCAATGGTTCCTATTTTGTTTAATAAAGATGTGTTTGAGCCTAGTTATAATGATTTAAAATTCATGGTCTGAAACTGCAATTACTTTCCCACCAACCTAAGAACAAATGTTCCACACCAATGTAAGGTGTTGGTGGTGAGGTAGTTTATAACATACCTGTATTTTTTGCATAATTGGTCTATAAACCCCCAACTTCTCTAATAGAAAAAAATTTTCAAGGTATCCAATTTTAGGTCCCTGAATGCACAAACACAGTTATCATTGCTTTACAACAGTGATCAGTCAGAAAGGCATAGGTGGTGGGCCCTGTGTCACCTTCCTAATGACCTGTTTCTTACAGAATATCACAAATTGCTTCATCAAAAATTTTTTTAGCCATATGCATCTAACATAGCTCTTACTCTACTGCAAACATAGTTGCCTATGTATTATATGATATGCTCATTGAGCCATTTAAAAAGAGGCAGATGCTGAGAGTGAAACCAACCAAAATCTATTATAATAATGTTAAGTCTCCATATTCAAAGCAAGAAGGAAGCTGACTATCAGAATGTATATAGCTTAAATGGAACTTATTTTTTAATTATGGGATTTGTAGTTTGTTTTCGTTTCTGTTATGTGTCAGGAGGGATAGAATAAGGCTTTAGTCACTATCTTTTTTCCCTTCTAAAGGTAGAGGGTTAAATTAACTTCATAATCAAAAGAAACTTTGATTTACAAAATAGTAGATTTGACTGCTATTGTTTGTTTTCATTTTCTGTCAAACAATACATTTCTTGGCATATTGAGTCTCATTTCTCCATTCCCATGGGTGGAACCCTAGGGAGTTTTGTGTATATGGTTCCTCCTAGATCCCAGTATCATGAAATTGGCCTGTAGAGTGGCTCAGCTTGTTCTGCAATACCCGTTACTCTTGCCTGTGAAGTTGAATTTGCATGACCTTGAAATTAGGAGAAATTAAAGTCATTACACATCTGTCCTCAGCTTTTCTGTATAATTTCCTTGCCTCCCTGAGGCTGGAGGATTCCAGATTCTTTTTTTTTTTTTTCCCTAGGAGGTTTCAGCGGACTTCTCAGTCTCTTTCACCTTCACTCTTCTTGGGAGTTCTTGACTAGTTGGTATATTTGTTTTGTTTGCCCTGAAGTCAAAGCATGATATATTACATTATCTGTCAAATCAATTATACAGTGTTTAAAACTTTCCAAAGAAATTTTATTTAAAACACATATGAGTCAAACTATGTTACACAATATATTTGGTTCAAAAAAAAATTTTTTTTTAAATATGTATCCAGTACATTTATTTGAGAAATGTATATATTTATTCATCTGTGTTTACTTTTTAGTTTTTAATTGTTTATATTTTCAATTATTAAATATACAAAATAAAGTAAAAAAAAAAAACAGCAAAACACAGATGAGGACTGTAAACAGGCCATTTTAAAAAACCATTTTCCTAAATGCAAGCTATTATTTAGTTAATTTTGTTAAAGCAGAAACTCTATTAAGTGAGTGATGGATGGTTAGAGATTATTTGGCTTTCTTCCGTCTTTCTAAGAAAAGATACATGAAAAAATTAAGGATTAGCATGTTGCTTTTAAAAATTCTTCATGGAAGTGAAAGTATTTTATAAATTTACCAAGCTAGAAGGTAATTTTTAGATTTCTGTGAGTCCACATCATTTTTGTTTCCATTTGTCATAAAATGCCTTTTGGGCTGAATGTGGAAGATACTTATAGCCTTAAGCCACTTTGTAGCAATCTTCTCAACATTCTTTTCTGAGCATTGGTTGAAATAACAATGAAATTAATGAACTATTCATAAACTAAATGTTCATTATCCACTGTATAGTTTTTTGATGGACTGAAATATGAGATAGTCATATGAAGAACTATTCAATTATCTGCTGAATTTAACCCAACTATACTTGAGAGCTTTAATTCAGAATTCAGATAATGTTTTTACCCAGAGAACAAAGTATGTTTCTAAAATAAGGCAGATACTTGTATTTACAGAAGACATTTGCATATATATATGTATATGTATATGTGTGTATACATAGGCCAGTAAAGATATTGAGAAATGGGAGGAAAAAAGTAGAGCTTGCTGAGAAATGGGAGAGAAGGACAGAAATATGCACCGAGATTTGATGTGGGCTCCTCTAGGCAGAGAGAGCAAAATTTGGCTCTCTTAATTAATTTTAGGAAAATTAATAGAGTAATTTCCCCAAATATATTTTTAAGAATATGTTGAACATTTCATTCCTGGATTGCTTTTGTCTTAACTTAAACAATATTTTTACATTCTTTTTTAACATATTGAATATATATTTACTGAAGAAACAAAAAGATATGTAAAAAATAGAGGAGTTACACAGTTAATTTTCTCAATTATAACACAGAAAATAGATATGAGTAGATAGATAAATGAAGGAGTAGATAGAAAGATAGAAAGATAGAAAAAGAGGTTTTATGTGTTTCCTATAAGAACTTATGAAGTTGTAGAATCATACAACTGGAGCTGTTGCTGCATTTATTTTCCTGTAAAAATGAGACCTACCTATGTATAAATTCTAATATTATGATGAGGGAATGGCATGTCTACTTACCTTCCTTCTCTTTCTCTTCTATTCTTTCAAGAGAAGAGTTAAATTCATTCAATGCATGGTTTTCCACCATCTGATTCCAGAATATTTGAGGGAGTTTGAAGATAAAGAAGATGAGGAAGAGTTATTATCCCAGCTGAGTTATAACATTTAGATATATAAAGATCCAGTATTGTTCTTTGTAATGCCATGCTCCCTTTTATGGTCTGAATTGTGTACCCCTCAAAAACATGTTCAATTCCTAACCCCCAGTCCTGTGAGTGTGAACTTATTTGTAAACAGGATTTTTGAGGATGTTATTAGTTAAGATGAGGCCAAAATGGATTAAGGTGGTCCTAATCCAATTTGACTAGTGTCTTTATGACCAGAAGACATGTGGACATAGATAAGGAAGCCAGCCATATGACAGAGGCAGAGATTGAGTTATGCCACAAACCAAAGAACATCATGAATTGGCAGCCAGTATCCAAACCCTACGCAGAGCAAGCAAGGTCCTGCTGATACCTTGATTTTGGTCTTTTAGCCTCCAGAAACATGAAACAAAAATTTTCTGTTGTTTAAACCAAGTAGTCTGTGGCACCTTGTTACTGCAGTTTGGCAAACAAAGACACTCCCCATTCTTTTCCAATACAGACAAAAAGATAAAAATTGTTTCTGTATTTCTGCATGTGATGACATTGTACCTAATTATCTATCAGCAATTCACCTTCTCTTCTGTATCTTAAAATCTCTCCCTCTAAAGACTTCTAACTAAAAGAATTTAACATCCTTAAACATCTATATATATGCTGCAGTCTTTGTATTTTGACCCAATGTCTTCATTAAGCTATTGCTATCTCTCTTTCCTCCCTCCCAAGTAGCTTGAAAGAATGTCTTCACTTGTTCAACTCTTACTCACCAAACATTCAACACACTCCAGTTTCTCTTCTGTACTTCTACACTTTCCACTCCATTGAAATTGATCTCAACAAGGATATGAACAATTCTCTAGATGTTAAATGTAGAGTCCACTTGTCAGGTTTTATCTTACTTGACTGCTCTGTAGTGTTGGTCGCTGATCATAACTATTTCCATCTTGAAACATTCTTCTCTTGGATTCTATGACACTAGACTTCCTGTTCTTCTCTCTCCTGCTATGAATAATTCCTTCTCTTTCCTTTTCAGGGTCCACAGACCATGTTGATGTTAGTGTTTCCTTGTAGTTTGCCCTATGCCTGTGTTCTACAATCTTTACACTCTTTAGGAAATCTCATTTGTTCTCAAGGCTTCATTGTCCATAGTTATGATGATGATTTACAGATCTTTAGCTCCAGACCTCTATACCCAAATGCTTGGTCTATAATCTTGAATATTCCACTTTATTATTAGTTCTCCCCAGTCTCCCCAAAACTTGATGTTCCTTTCATGTTCCCTCTCTCAGTGAATTATTCATACACACAGTGGCTGAGTATCTTTCTCAATTCCCGACTTCTGCATATCTGTTTGGTCTTACATGGTACTTCCTCCGGAAACCTTCACTAAGCCCCTAAATTTGAGTTATGTGCCCTCCTAACTGCTTCCATAGTATCACTTGGTCCTGTGTCTTATTTATCATGATGTATGATTTGCCTCCATAGACAAAATTCTATAAGGTTCAGGGCTTTTTCATATTGTTCATGGAATTGTATGACTGTGCTAGCACAGTTCCTAGCACACAGTGGTCTTAAAATATTTCTTCAAGGAATGAATGAGAGAAAAGAGAAGTTGAACCACTTATGGCTAGCCAAAAGGGTTATCTAAGTAGCCATTGACCTTTCCTACATGTTCATTGACAAGTATTAGGTTGGTTTCAAGTCCTACCAGAAAACTATGGTAGTAAAGTACAACTTTATTAGACAGAAAAGTTTTATTGTAAGTAACTAACACAAATCAAAAGTGACTGAAAAACCCAAACCAAACTGACTTAAAAACAAAATAGGGGAATTGATTGGCTCAAGCTACTGAAAAACTCCTGGGTATTTCAGCAGTAGCTGGATCTAGGGGCTCAAGTAAGATAAGACAGAGATAAAGAATAATCTCTGTCTCCATCTTTTGGCTCTACTTTCCTTTGTGTTATCTTCACCCTCGGGAAGACCCTTCTGCATGCTCTGTTTCTAACACAAAGTATCTCTCTTCTTCAAGGAAACAAATGTCCTAGAATTGAGTTTCATTGGCATGAATTGGATTATGTTTCTATCCCAGAACGAATCATTTTGACCATTTTGATGCTCAGATATACCGACCTGGGTCGCGCACTACCCCTTAGAGGAAGAGGTATAGAAATATAAATTAAATGACATGAACTGAGGGGGAGAGATGATTCCAAAATAAAATATGTTCTATTGCTGGTAGAAGTGGGAATGGATGCTCTGAAAGCAGAATTAATAAATAAGTCACTTGAAGATTTGAGCACCAGACATACTCTTGATTTTAGTGTATCCTGAACAGGGATGGGGGGTGGGGAGGTTGTGACTTTTTAAATTTTCTAAAGCTGGTTCTAACATTTTTGTAAGTAAAGCAAAACAAAGAAAAGATGTTTGGTTGTTAATGGTTTTCCCAATGTATATATGAGTTTCCCTCGTAAACTCATCATTTTAATGAGAACTTGGAAGCTACATTTTTTTTCTGAATATTTTAAGAAACCAAAAGGTATCAATTAAAAGTTTAATAAAAATAACTTTAATAACAATTCTCTTCCTTTCTCCCAGTATTTTTCTGTTGAGCCGTCACATATCAACACAAATAATCACTGCAGTTGCAAAGCTATATGCCCCAAAGCATAGTCGTACCTGCAGGTCACTATTGTGTAATCATTTCTGAAAGTTACAAAGCACATTAAATGAATTTCCCTCCTGGATGTGCGGTGAGTACATATGTAGCTCAGGAAATGCAAAGCCTGCTACAAGATATTTCCTCCCACGCATGGCAAAAGCAATTAGTATGCTAAAAAGCACATGTCCTTCTAGGTCATTTTGACTGCATAATTCTTGAATGCAAAGCTGTGTTTTAAAGATAAACAAGACTTCTTGTGAAAATAGCAGCAATCCTTTTAGTTTCTCATTTAAATACACTCACATGACTTGGAAGTTAGAAAAGCAATACAATTCATAATATTCCTAGATATATCACACTCATAGATTGAATTGTGTCACATACACAAAAATATGTTCAAATACTAATGTCTAGCCCCATGAATGTGATCCTATTTGGAAATAATATCTTGTAAGATGTTATTAGTTAAAATGAAGTCACACTGGATTAAGGCAGGCCCTAATCTAACATGACTGGTGTCCTTATAAGGAAAGGAAATTTGGGTTCAGACAGACAGACAGAGAAGACAGTCATATGACAGAGACAGAGAATGAGTTATGCCACAGATTACCAGCAAACACTGCCAGAACCCTACAGATTTCAGAGGAAGTATGGTCCTGCCTACACCTTGATTTGGATTTCTATCCTCTAAAACTTACAGAAAATACATTTCAGTTGTTTTAAGCCACCTAGTTTGTAGTATTTTGTTACATCAGTCCTAGGAAATTATGAGAATCACTAATTATAATTTGTACCTAGATTACATTTTTTTCCAACTAACTACAAATTGATGAGCATCTTAGAAAATATAATTGTGAAACACCATTGTTAAAAGTACAAAATAATTAGATTATGATTTTGTAGGACATTTAGCTTAACAAACATGTCAGTGTCATTCCAGCCTCTGGAAACCTGGTACTTGGGAAAAGAATAGATATCTTTATTATATTGTGTCTCCATGGTTTCTAAGAAGAGACAAGACCAGGTTGCCTTTGTTGCCATGGATTTATCATAAGGACACATGGGAAGGGGAGTAGTGGAGAAAACAGCCTTGGCAGCTTAGCATTTATTTCTGGTCTCAGACTTCCAAGCCTGCATAGAACAGCTCATAGAGAACTGCAACTTAAGTTCAGCAGTATTCACAATTCAGTAGGATGCTTCTTCCTGTACATCTGAAATATATAATTCCTCGTGAGGGTATCTGATTGGGATAATTTTCCAGCTCAGAGAGCACATACTCTTCTCATATCCAATCTGCACAGAGTAACCTTGACTCAGGCAACATTCACTGGTCCCATCAAAGAAGTCCAGGGACGTTTTGTTGATTCTGTACATCTGCCATGAGCAATTATATTCAAGATGAACCACATGGAAATACTTTCCTGCCAGAAGCATACTTTCTACTCTTGCAAACGTGGCCTAAAATGAAACTTTTCTCAAAATTACCCAACTGTTTTTCAAAATTACAAATTATAAAACATTTTGGAGCCTCAGAGTATTAGTTAGGGTAGGTAGGTTATGCTGTAATAACAAATAAGACCCCAAATCTTAGTGGCTTAACATGCAAGATTTATTTCTTGCTCATTTAATTGGATACAGATCAGTGCCAACTCCAAGGAAGCTCACCACCACATGTGACTCAGCCAGCCAATAATATTTCATCATGTGACATCATCATCTCACCAGATGGCTTTCAAGGGAAAAAGAGCGTAGCTAACTGACACACACTCTAATTACTTGGAAACATACCCATCAATTCCATGTAGAGTCCATTGTCCAGAACACAACCCTGCTGCCTGCATGGGCAATGGGATGTGAAGAGAAGCATATGGATATGCAGTGGAGTGTGCAATTTTTCTATCACACTCAGTTTTCTTTTCTATAAAATGAAAATGTTAACAATAATTATATAGCTATTATAAATTACTGTGTTGTACCATAATCTGGGACTACTATAAAACAAATGAAATAATGAATAGAATGTACTTGGCACAATATTTGTCACATAGTACTCAGGAAATAATAATCACCAAAAGGAACTGTGGATATGGCAGTTACTTAGAGTTTCATAGACTCTGTAATACATTATGATTTTTAAGACCATGTGAAAATATTTTCATGAACTTAAATTTTTTATTCCCTCTTTCATTTTTCTTATTGGCGAGTCAACTTTAACATCCATTAAGTGAGAGTTTGAAAATGGTTTGAAACATTCCAATCTTTGCTTCTGTAATAAAAGAAGAGAACATTTTTTTTTTTTTTTTTTTTTTTTTTCAGAAATGCTCAGCTTAAGGCTGCAGGTACCTATATATGAGGACTGGTTCTAGGTGATGGTAGTCATGATACATTTATCAAAATGGTGCGCTTTTGTCATAGATTCAAAGGGCCACATTCAAATCTATCCAAGCCAATATGTTTGCTTTGTGCATATTATATTGTTACAGAAGTTACAAAGATTATTCACATACATCAGTGGCCTCAAAAGCTTATAACATTGATGAATAGGTAGGCCAAATATATATAGTGATAATATATGTAGATTAAGCTATCAGTGTCAGAGAAAGAGGATATTTAAGCAGACAGCCTGGGAAGAAAGACATGAAAGAGGAGGGGTTGGAGATGATGCTAACGGTGTGCAAGGTTTCCGCAGGCGGAGCAGGGAGAAAGGCACAATAAGCAGAGAGATAAACACAAGCAAGATTAGAGTAGGCCCTAGTCTAGAAACAAAGAAAGCTATGGAGAACACTGAGAAACAAACGGATCAAGTTCAAATAAAAGGCAGCTTTAGAGGCTACAATCACAACTATTTCTTAACCTTTTGAGTAATGTGGATCCACAGGTTGATTTTTATTTCCCATAACATAGCCAGATTTTACGTAGATAATTTTCCCCTTTGTTCTCTGGTAGACAGACTTAATTTTTCTTGAATTGAGCATCTGTCCCAAGATAATAGTAAGAAATTTATATCTCTAAAAACCTGTTTGACCTTTTTGCTACTACCCTTCTTCAGAAATACTTTTCCAATTAACTTTTAATCTTTTCCAAAGGTGACAAAAGGGATGAAACAAGGTCCCCCAAAGTAGATAGTAACAACTGATATGTACATAAGTTAATGCAGCAGCTTTCTATTTTCCATTCTGAGATTTTGGGGGAGCTTTGAAGGAGTGGGGGAAAACCAAATGGAGAAGGATTTTGAAAAACTGGTCAAGAATTTCTAAGTAGAAGTTGAAAACTGTTTTAGACTTGATCCTTCTACACATGTAAGAAAGTTTTCTGGAGCATTGCTTTATTTGTGCATCTATCAGAAAGGAGGAGTATGTAGTTTGTATGTTCAGCCTTTACGTTTGGAAAAATGATGGGATTAAAGAGAATATGACAATAATTTGAAATTATATATGAATGATGTGTTCAATGTTGATTTGTGGAGAAAAATATCACTAGAAGCATCTTTTATAGAATTAGAGAAGTGAGACCATAGAAAGGATATTTTACAAATAACCATGGTTAAAATATTCTCCTTGTCTTCAAACCACAGTTATATATTCATTTAGTAATTACCTTTTTAAAAATGTTCTGGTTGAATAATGCTTTAATTAACTGTTGTTTATGTACAGCAGAGTCCTGCAACAAACCAGCAAGCATGTATTTTTAAAATCATGTAATGATATAAATTATAAAAAAGAAGTCTTGTTATATTTGCACCTGCCAAAAACAGAGCAACTTAGAGAAACTTAGGATAAATATTGCCCTTTTAATCTATTTACACATGTTTATGAGTAAGGGCTCAAATGAAAACATGATTTGTAAATATGACAGGCTTTAGTTCTGTTACACAGTGATAAGATGCTATTAGGACATGAGCAAATATACTGAGAATTTTTCATTTTTTTGCAATGAGTTATTTACTGCTGTTCATTGGAGAGAGTCCTATAATAAACTTGTATTTTGGGCTTTGTTTCTGTTCAAAAGTGGAATAGCCACTTAATGCCATCATCCTTTGAAATATCATGCTTTTGCCACTTTGCAAAATTTATGTCTTATAAATGAAATTATTCTTAGCATTCTAGAGTATGTGAAATAATTTTTATAATTTTAAGCCAAACAACAACAACATTAATTTATACTCAGTATAAATTCAATCCAAAACATGGTGTTCATCGGAAGAGGTTGACATGCTATACTTGGATATTAGGTAATATCTAAGAAATGACTTTTTTATATAATTGATGGCATGTTAATAATACTTTAATAATACTTTAAAATCTCTTCTCATCAAATTCAGGATATATTTGGAGTCTGAGATGTATTAATAATTGTTGCTATCCTGAGTTTAATACAAATATTTTTCTTCTGAAAATGATTTTGTGATAAGAAAGAGTACATTGATTCCTATCTTTTCTCTCTCTCTCTCTCTTCTTTGTTTCTATATCAAGGAAACTAACAAGTTTCTCAGAATAGTGACTTTGTTTCCTAGAGTAGAGCTTTGGAATGAGAAGGAAACTGCAAGAATGAATAAGTATAGTAGGATGATGCCATCAAAGATAAGAAATACTTGGTGTGCTTAAGATATGCAGCCCCTGAGCTAAGATGAAAGAATGAGATAAAAGCTTAAAAAGTCCAACTTCATTTCCAACTTCAGCCCTAGGATCTATTTCTCTTTTTGTTGCTCATTATTAATTTATTTGTTAATTATTATCCTTAATTATTTTATTATTTTGATAATATTTTAATAACAGCAACTACTTATTGAGTAGTGCCATGTATTATTTACCTGATTTTGGATTCTTACAACTCTCTCCACTTTCTCCTCTTCTTTTTCACAGAGCCTTTTCCACTCACCTGCACTTCCCCCCACTCCTAGCCAATAGACAAGGTGTGACAAAGCCCTCTCCTCACATTATAACATTGTGATGTACATTCCCACATAGATATTAGTTTTCTCTATTCAGTGCTCAATTTTTTTTTTTTTAAGGTTCCATCTATTTATTTACTTTTATGCATTTTTTACCCCACCCACCCCCTGTTTTTTTGTCCATTTGCTGGGTAACTCTCTGTGCCCATTTTCTGCCCTCTCTTCTCATCCTTCTCCTCCTGTCTTCACTGGGATTCCATCCCAGAAAACTCCAATGTGGGAGAGAGGCATCCTACTGCCTGTGGCACCTTAGTTCCTGGTTTTTCAGTGTGTCTCATCTTGGCTCTCCCCTGTGTCACTCTCCTCTTACTTCATCATCTTGCTACATGGCTCGTGGGGCCTGGTGGCTTACCCGCTCACGGGACCTGGCGGTTCACCTGCTCTCGGGGCCTGGTGGTCCACGTGCCTTCTATATTTTTCTTTTTTTAATTTTTACTGGGAGGTCCTGGGGATCGAACCCAGGTTCATATGGGAGATGGACGCCCAACCATTTGAGCCACATCCATCCCCCTGCTATATCTCTTAAGGTTGACCAAAGATACCTAGAGTCTTTTCCCACACAGGATGGTCATATAATAAATCAAGCTTAGTTTATCACCAGCATTCTAAAAACCAGACCTAGGGAGAAAAACTAGGTCTGGGGACACATGCATGGTTTCTAATGTAGCAAATGTTTAGCCTACCCTGATTATCACAAAATCAGAACAGCGAGAACACAAAAACCTTTTAATATTTGGCATACTTTGTGGTATGGCTAATGTGTCAGCTCAGCCAGGTAATAGTGCCCAGTTGTTTGGTCAAGCAAGCACTGGACTAACTGTAATACAAGGACATTTCATGGACTTGAATCACCAGTGAGTTGATTGCATAAGTGGCTGATTACATCGACAATCAACCAAGGAGACTGCCATCAGCAAAGAGTGATGTCTTATCCAATCAGTTGGAGGTCTTCAAAGGGGAAGTGATTTCAGCATTCAGAGAGAGAATTCGCAGCTCTGCTTTGGACAGCCAATGTCTCCTGGGAACTCATCAAGGACCTTCATCGGAACCCCTGGTTTGCAACCTACCCTGAGGAATTTGGACATGGGCATAATCACAGTCACATGAGAGAATTTTATAAAATCTCATATTCTTCACAGATATCACCGTTGGTTCTGTTTCCCTAGAGAACCTGACTAATACATATTTCTTGACATATTTTTCAAAGGAAGAAGTTATTTGAAAATTTGCTAATTGTCTGCCCTAAGTTTGTTGTGAATTACCATCCTCAAAACAACAATAAATTTTTTTCTAATACATTTTTCTTGAAAACAATGATTTCCAAAAACTTAGTTGTGCATCAGAATTAGCTAAGAAGTTTGATATAAGCTGGGCAAACTGCTTATATCTTGATGTAGTGAATCAGAACCCCTGGGCTGAGACCCGTAGTCTACCTTTTTACCAAGTGGGTTGACAGTTTACTTACCTTAATCTGGGATACCTTGTTGTAAATATTTTCTTGGTATGACAAAACTGATCATAGATGAACAAATCTCAAACCTGGCTGATTATCAAAGTCATCTTGGAAGCTTCTAAGATGTGTATATTCACAGATCCCATTCACAAAAACCTAATTATGTAGACTTGAAGACAGGAAGCTGGAAGCCATAATTTTCAAAAGAATCTCAGGTGATTTTTATCAGACCTACATTTGGGAATGACTGTTTTATAGCATACTAATAGCAGTCTTATCTTTAATTATCTTGGGTTTTGGAAAACTGAACCTGGCAATCATTCAGAATTAATTAAAATATTTGGCTACTTAAATGCCTAAACATGGAACAATCCTTAATTATTTACAGAATCCTTAAAAATGAAGTTGCTAGACTCTTGTATTTGTTAAAAATGCGCTTGATTTCATTGAGATATTTGGTTAATTTTACTTATTACCCACATATATATGTGTTCAAAAGGAATATCTTAAGTGATTCTTTCTCCCTAATAATCATATTAACCTGTTAATTTCCTTATAAAACTTATTACAATGTTATTTAATTGTTTAGTATGGCTTCTCCTACTAGCATGTTAACTCCGTGAGAATAAGAACTATCTATGCTATGTTCACCACTGCATAACTAATGCCTAGAACAGTGGCCAGATATGTATTGAATAAGCAGGTATTCAATACGTACCTGTTGAATGAATAGATGAATATTATATACTTATATGCTATTTCTGTATGGGTTGTGAGATGCAGTGAGATTTGCTTATTATTCAATTGTTGACACATATCTGCACATAAATATTATAGACTATGAAAATGTATAATTTCTTAGCTGCTAATAAAAGCATGTTTTATTAGTCATGAAATACCCTCTTATACTCAAAGGCACAGGAGTCACCTTCAAATCCCAAATGAAAAGGGCGTTTGGTAGTCATGATTAGATCTCTTTCATTTAAGAAGGACGCGAGTCCTTGATTTGGATTTTTCTGTTAGCATCTCTTTTCAAGAGGAGTCATGCTGCTGGTCAGGTGTTGTGAATCACTCGCACTGAATGCATGTGAAGAGCAGCTGAGTCATACTGGAGTCACATTGCCCCACTTGGAATGTGTCAACTATTTAGTCTTCGTTCACATGATGGGAAGTGTAGTTAATTGTCACATTGAAAAACTTTAACATCAACTGTCTGAAATATTTTCTCACTTTGTAAAGTAGTGAGGATGCTAAAAGGGTATGTTTAAAAACTATTTTAGAAAGTTGAGGCTACTGTAATTGCATTTTACTCTCTGGATAATATCCTTTTCAACTGAGGAGTGCATTTCAGAGACGTTCAACTCAGCTCTTCCTCAGCCAGTACTATAACACCAAGTATGTGGTCGGGGGGTAGTGGTTGGAGGGGTACAGGTAGGTATATTTCATTCCTTTGTTCATTCATACATTCATTCATCAACATTTTCTGTATCCCCTCTGTACCGCAGGTATTCTGCTGGGTGCCCTTTAGCAGTAGAAGAGGTTTAACGTTGACTCCAGTACAATGTACTATGGGCTATGTTAGTGACAGACAGGTGGCTCTGGGGACAGAGAACAAGGGTATCTATACCTGGTGGTATCAAGGATGGCTACTTTGATAAGTTGCAGGTACTTGTGCTGAGTCTTGAGGATGATTAAGAGATAGCACTTCTTCATTCCACAAATATTTATTGCCTCTCTTTCATGGAACTAAGCTAAGCTTTGTATATACTGTGGAGAACAAACAGACACGGACACACCCTCATGGAATTTACATAAAGCAATTTAATAAGAACAGATATAAAACAAATAATCTTTAAGTAAAAATGTTTATCAGTGAGGGAAAAATGCGATAAGCTATAAAAGACTATTACATTTGGAACACGATTTTGACAAATTCCTCAGAGAAAACCTCTTTGAGGAAGTGGCATTTTCCATGAGACCTTAAGTTGAGTAGAAGTTAGCCAAGAAGAGACAGGGAGAAGAGCATACCAGGTAGCAAAAGCAGAATTCTATTTATTTTGTTCAAAGAACTTTGCTCTAAAAACAACTGAAAAAAGAGAGAGTCTTTAAATCATTGCCTTCTCTAAACATTATGTCAATTTAAAATTTCAAAGTGCAACCAAGAATGCTGATTTGGAGACTCCTTGGATAAAAACCTGTAATTGCTATTTTTTTCTTTCTTTCTGTCCTTTTAATTCTCAAAAGAGAACAGAAAGTTCTTTACGAATTGTCTCGGAATGCTGTTTGAATTTAATTTTTTTCCCAGTTATGTAGTCCCTTTTGATTTCATGGTCTTATTGCTTTTGGGGTTTTTGGAAATTTCAAACGTCAGCTTCTACTTGGTTCAATGCAACCCCAAAGCACAATACACAGAGATCTCATCCAATGTGGAGTTAATACATTTCTGATATTTCACTTTCCAACAAACTTTCCCACTTTTGCCCTCCAGCCCTAATAATTCACTCTTGTCAGATAGTAGTACTCTCTGCCCATCTCCATTTTCAGTGTGTTTTTGTTCTCGTTTGATATTGATCATGCTACAATGTAGCACATTCATGAGGTATGTGCTTCTGGTCTCCAGTGATTTAGATGCCTTTTAATGTACAATGGAGCAAAGGTTTTCACTTGGTTTATAATATAACAGGAAACCTGACACATCAAAGTCTCTGGGCCTTTAATTCTGGGCTTCTTTGAGGCACTGACATTTAAACTGAGAATTAATGGAATTGGTCATGCAAGAAGAGGAGGAAATGTGCTCCAAGCATAGAGGGGAGAGGCAGGCAGTTCAGGCAGGGGCGACTGGTATCTGCAAAGACTCAGAGAAGTGAAACATGAGGATCCATTCAAGGAGTTATTCTTAGTTGTGTGGGCTGGAGTGAAGTGTAAAGGTATATTGGTATATGTGTTATTCAGAGGAAACAAACATGCAAAAGGAAAAGGGAAAGTGATAGTATCTTGTAGCAAAGATTGGTAGCTTCATCTTTTCGGCACCCATTCTTCCTTCACCTAGCAATATTGTGCCAGTTGTCATGGGAGCCACTTCCCTACACCCACATAACTTGGGTAACAGCTGGATCCATCCTTAGCGCTAAGCCTGCCTGCCTAATCGGATCTCCTTGGCCACAGTGATTGGTTCAGTTTGGATTATTACCAGATTAGGGACAATGACCTAAAATCCAGAACTTTTGCCCAAACTCTTGGAAAAAGGTTATCTCTCTTACAAAGTGGAACTGGAGTTGGAAGCTTGCAAGTGTGGCATGGAGAGGGCCTAACAGAGAGAAAATTCAATAGGGAGGAATACAAAGAAGAAAGATGGAGAGAAAACTACCAGAACATAAAGATATTGCTTGAACCCCTGGGCACAATTGTATCCACAGCCATAAACCTTTCAGTTATATGAGTCAATAAATTCCCCCTTTTTTTCAGAGTAAACATGAATTGAGTTTCTGAAATTGCAACAAAAGTGTCCTGAATGATATAAAATTTAATGGGGGAAACATTTCTTGGCATGAATCTAAAACATTAAACATATCTGGGGCTTCCCAGATTAATTTCAACAGCATACTACAGGAATCTTTAGTCTTAATGAGCCAAGTAGAAAATTTTCCATTATATTGAATTTACCACTTTTTTTTTCAGTTTTACCAGAAAAATGCTCTTATTTATCAATTTTCTATTTTTTTTTCTTTCTAGAATTTGTATTGCCTTCAGAGTAAATGTATATCCTATATTTAAGTGTCATTTATACCCTAAAGTCATGCATAATAAATTATTTTTTAATCCTAGCTGAGACATGTTTTAAATCTTAAACCCTATGCCCTATTATAGTAGATGTTTCAGTTTTAGCATCCTCTTTTTGTTTATTCTTCAAATATAATTCTGTCCTCCAACTGATATTCCAGCATGTTAAACAATTTTTATAACTTTCTAAAGCCATTGAAGATTTACCTCCTGAAAATGATTGCCTAGGGCCTGCATAATCCCCCTTAAGTCTTCCAGGTTATTTTATCTGCCATTTCAAATGATTTCATCAGTGATTTTCTGTGGTTTATTGATCAGATAAACTAACTGGAATAGGAACTGAGGTCCTAACATAATCAAAATGAGCAGATTGTGTGAGGTAAACCCTATACTTGGAGTTAATAGACATGCTTAGGGAGATGAAAAGAACTGCTGTATTAGGTTCAAAATTTCAGGCTAATTTAAGTGAAACAAACCAAAGCTTCTATATCTTTACAATTTTTAATACAGAAACATCAATCACCTCATCTCCCTCCATTTCAAACACAGTTTGAGATATATTAAGAAGGGCCCTAAGCCTTCTTAAATAGGATCAGTAAGTTTCGGGTCATGAGAGGTGATTTGAGGATAAGGCATGCTGAAATGGGTTGATGAAAAGAACTCTGTCACAAAGACCACCCTGTCAAGAACATCTAAGTTCTTGTTCCTTAAGGGTCATTTGAGCAAGAGGTCAAAATAAGGCTTTGAAAATAATAAAGAAATGTGTCAGGTGATGGGGGAGGATACAGGGTGCTGGAGAGTAAGCACAGAATATTAAGAGGCTAACCTTAATTATTAGTCAAGTATAATTTGAACCTTGAATCCACAACTTAGTAGCCGAGTGGTCTTTGGCAAGAGACTTCACTTGGATGAGTACCTTAGAGGGATCTTCAGTTTTCTTATCAGAGAAAGTGGCTTAACTTTCAACCTCAGCTTGTTCATCCTTGTAAAAAGTAGCTAATTGAGCAGTTGTGAAATGTGACGAGACCATTCATATAAGGCTCTTACCATAGTGCCAGACACATAAGAACTCAGCAAATGTTAGATATTATGATTATGGTTATGGTTATGATTATGATTATGACTATACTATGATGGCTAACAAGTGTTCCTGGAATTAAGGAAGTCTAAGGAATAAGACCTCATTACCCAGGGAAGAAGAACTAGCACTTACATAAATCTAATTGGATAGAGCTTGAGATCAGGGTCTTACTCCTCAAGGGACATTGTGGTTCTAGCAGGATAATTCTTTTAGCTGAGTGGAATCACACAAGAATAACAGGCCAAAGTAGGTGGCTAACAACATGGGTTGTGATGGTCTGGGACAATAATGTTGCCTGCACATCCTCTCAAAACTGGTTGAAAGAGAATGTCCATTCCAATACCCCAAGGAATGATGGGGTTGCAATTGCTTTGGTACTTTTCATCTGGATACAGGTTTTCAAAATGGAGACTATTCAGTAACTTCATGTGAGGCCACTAGCAGATCTAGCTGTAGGAACTAGGGCTGGAAAAGGCAGGGAAATAAAATTAAATAATTCATGCAAAACTCTTGGCATAATGCCTGGGCCTGCATAAGTGGTCCACAAATGGTCTTAATAGTTACTGTGATTTCCTTCTTCTAACACTCTCTCCATTTGACTTACTTGATAACTAGAGTTCCCAGATTCAGCAAATAAAAAAATACAGGATGTCCAGTTACATTTGTATTTCAGATAAACAACAAATAATTTTTAGTATAAGTATATCTCAAATACAGCATACATCTGGCAAACCTGATAACACCTTCTTCCAGTTTTTCTCATTTTCTCTGGTTAAATCTTCTCAGTTTTCCCTGGTAGCTCTTTCTCTCCACCAGCTACATTGGCCTTACATCCCACATGTTAAGCTTTGTCCTACCTTGGCAACTTTATTTGTGCCATTCTCTCTGCCTGAAAAACATCATTCTCCTTCTCTTAGCCTGGTCATGTTATACTTATCTTTCAAGTTTTGGCATAATCAGAGTGACCCCAGACTAGATTAAAATTCTCATCATGCTGTTTCACATTTCAGCAATCATTATACCTCTATTCCTTCAATATATGTCTTCTTTTCTAAACTAAACTCCATAAGGCAAGGAGTATGTTTGACTTAATCTCTGATGAGTCTCTTACACGAAACACAGGAAACCCATTCAATAAACATTTGTAGAACATAGAAGGAATAATAATTCTTGTCATTAAGATTAATATTAACAAACTTTAGTGTTTTTTTTTTTTAATTTCATGTGGTATATTCTTCCAATGTATTTCAAAGATGCTGAGAAGCACCTTACTATACACAGTAATGAGATGTTAGTCAACAACAAATTTCTACTGGGGAGTCTTCAGTTCTAGTTTCTAGTATAATAATGACCATTTACTGGGCATCCACAATTTCCCAGATGCTGTGGGAAATTTTATCCTCATATAGTCAGCCCTAATAAGGCTAATAAGATTGATACTAGTTTACAAAACACTAATTACTAATCCCGACCGTCAATGGTTAGTCTAATATTTGGTAGGATATTGATATTTGGAAAAAAAATAATTATTAGTAAGGGACATCACTCTGCATAAATAGGAGTACTCAAGAAACCAAGTAACAAAAGATGCAGATTCTTGGTGAATAAAGGAAATTAATGGTAGCATAAAAAGACAATGTCACAAACAACATGAGTTTGATGCTTTCTTTTCCAATATAGAGGGTTCATTTCTGTCTAGATGACAAAAAATAGAATTATTACAATCAAATCAGATATTCCCTTATAGACTGACAAATTTCTATTTCCTATCGTATCTTTAGTTTCACTTTGCCATTAAAATAACTGAAATATCTTTCATGACTTAAATGCTATAATAGTCAATATATTACCATCTCTTCCCTTAGTAAATTTTTAAATGAAGACCTATGTTTTAGAACCATTGAAGTCTTATCAACAACATAGTTACAAATTGTTTTTGATGTGAACAGTTTCAATAGATGTTCTGTGGATTTTTCATCAGCTTCTGAAAATGGTATTTTCTACCCTTGTTTCAAATTCTTGGGATATTCCCTTTGTGAGGCTTTCAACCCCCTGTTCAGAGATTAAAAAGTATATTAATTATCCAGAGACAAGAGAAAATATTAACTATATTGTCAAGAAATCACTATAGTTACTAAACTATATTAATAAAAGTATCCATAAGAAAGCCAAGGATAAACACAGCCAAAGTTTTAAACATTTATTTTATTTTAATACATCTTTAATAGAAATTTAACATGTTTACAGAAAGTACAAAACCTAACTGTCCAACTTAATGAATTATCACAAAGTGAACGTCCTTGCCACAACCCATCACACAGATCAAAAAGTAGATTACTAGCATACAAACCACTCAGGCTTCCTTGTCAGTATTCCCCACATCCTACTCACCAAAGATGAAAATCTTGTTAATTTTAACACCTGGGATTAGTTTTGCCTCTATATTATTGAAATCATGCAGAGTGTTCTTTTATGTCTGGCTTCATGAATTCTTATGTTTGACTCTCAAGCTCTGTGAGAAAGCTGAAATGTCTGTCATCTCAGCCTTGCATCCACCTCTTTCTGATCATATTCTGAGCAGATGCTTCAGAATTTATAATCCCCACAGTGGAAATGTGGCCCTGAATGTAGGACTCACCTTTATGTGCTTTCCTTCTCTTCATGTTCTTGAACCTCAATCATCATTGCTTTAGCATCTTTAATAATGACTTCAATGTAAGTCTCTTTATATTTTTGTCAACCTTCCTAGTTGTTATCAGTGGAAGAGTTGATTGCAAGAAGCTAGTCCTCCATTCATATAAACAGAAATCAAGCCAGCATTTTCATGTTCTTGAATTAGTCTTCATCTTGTACTGGCTAGTTTTCTGGTACAGAAGTTTAGTTTTTTTGCTTGACTCATAGTCCTGTAAGAACTGTCTGTCATACTTGCCTATCTCTCCTTCCCCAGCATCTGTATACTGGCCATGTCATTTCTTTCCACAGGACAACCACTGCTTCCTTCAATAGGAAAAGATTTGCTTCTTGTAAATCTATCACACCCATAATGTAGTCTTTCATCTTGGGTAACATCTCAGACTTCAATCAAATGATTGTCACTGCAGAGGGGAAGGTAAGAGAATGGATTTTATCCCCAAGAGTTAGGATGAGTAGAAGTCTGCCTATTCTATATCAGTTTCCCACCAGGAAAAAAACAAACAAAACAACAACAACAACAACAACAAAAGAACTATGGACAGGCTGGTTCCTTTGATACTTGAACCATTCAATAATACATCTCTTCAAAACAAGTTTTTAACTCAAGCAAAATAATCTTAGCACATGTTGAATAAATATTATTTTCCCTATTACTAGGACTCTGGTCCTGACCTTTAAGCCTGGTGGGTCTTTGTGGCAGTCCTGAGGAGCTGTGCATTCTTTCCTACTATGCCTACAATCTGGCACTGACATAGAAGAGCCACGTATGCTGTGATGGTTAATTTTATGTTGCAGCTTGGCTAGGCTGTGGTATCTAGTTGTTTGATCAAACAGTGGTCTAGATGTTGCTATGGAGGTAATTTGTAGATGGAATTAGCATCTTCAATCAGTTGACATTAAGTAAAGTAGATTACCCTCTATAATTTTTGTGGGCTTCTTCCAATCAGCTGGAGGCCTTAAGAGCAAAGAACTGAGGTTCCAGAGAGCATAAGAAATTCTGCCTTAAAACCACTCCTCTCTGAGTTTCCAATCTGCTGGTCTCCCCTATGGTTTTAAGACTTAACACTTAAACTTTGGAATTTTTAACTTGCCAATTTCCCCCAAGAAATTTGGAGTCAAGAGCTTGACATTACTCTTACTAGAATTTCCAGCCACTGACCTGCCCTTCAGAATTGGCCTTGACAGTCCCCAAAATTGCATGAGCTACTTCCTTAAAATAAATCATATACGCATGCACATACACATACACAAACATATACATATACATTTATCTGGTTGGTTCTGTTTCTCTGGAGCACCCTGATTAATACACGTTTTCAAGTTTTCCTCTCTTTTCCACTTAGGCATTGGTGATTCCAAGTATATGACTCTGATTGTCTCTTTGGAGTGTGTGTGTGTATGTGTGGGTTATGTGTCTGCCAATTTCTCTCACCACATATTTTAGCTTCCCTTCTTATATCCCTCCCACCCCATATCAGTCAAACAAAAAACTGTATCCATTTCCTTCCTGCAGATTTGGTAACATTAACATGCACTTCTGCTCTCGTACATTCTCTCAGTTGACCCTCTCATTACTTCTTACACAGATAAAACAGTAACCTGATGAATGATCCTATCCTATTTCTTTTGATTTTTAGATATTCAGAGAGTCTTCTGATTGCTCCATCATTTGATCCATCTAAAGCACCTAATAAAATTGATGAATGCCCCTAATTGTCTAACAAATAAACTTCAAATTAGCTAGCCTGGGATCTTTTTTGCAGTTCATTATGTTACACAAAACAGAATCTCATTTACCCTAGCTTAAGTTGTAAAGAGATATTTATAGGAAATTGCATTAGGTATCTGTTGCTTATTGGCTACCTAGCATCAAATATCCTTCCACAAACCTGTTTCCAATTTGTTTGGGGAAATGACCCTTCTTTCATTGTATGCAGTCTTTGTGTTTTTGTTTTTGTTTGCAGAATGTAAATCAAAATGTCCTGCCCTTCTCTGGCCAATGGGCAAGTATAAAGATCCTGAGTACAAGATCTAGCTTGTCAAATTAGACTCTGTCTCAAGACTTTGAATCTTGACAAGAGAGATAGAAGAGAAGAAAACTAGAGTTCGTTAATTCTGATGTCAGCACCCAGACAAATGGTCAAAATCTTCATCAGCTTGGATATCCAAAACTACCTGGCCCCTTGCCACAGCTCCTAGTTATAAGACTTCCAGTCATTAGGCAAGCTACCTAATTTATCTCCAATAACAATAATTTCACATTTAGCTTAAGCTAGCCTAAATCATTTTCTGTTGCTTGCAATCAAAGAAGTCTAATATAAGAGAACATAGTAGTAACCCACATATAGCAAGAAGTTAACATTCAGACAAGCCTCTTAGTGAACTACCACAGGGAATTAGAACACCAGCAGGAAACAAGTCAGCTTTTCCTTCTAGCTTCTGAGGTCACATGGTCTCTTTACTCCACTTTTATGTAATTTTAACTGCTTTCTACAGAATAGCTTTTTCTGACTCATGTTCATCTGGCCCCAAAACGTCTGCTTTACACTTTGCTCTATATGGCATCCAAATTCAAGCATTCCCAGATACTGTCTAGACTCAAAACTAACTTTCAAGGAGAGAGGAGATGATTGTCCTGGATTTGGGCATGTTTGCAATCTGATCAAATCAGCTGTGACCAATGTCATGAATAAAATAAACCACACACTTCTAGGATTCTTAACAGGGTAGTTACTCAAAGAAAGGGATTTGGGGGCAAGGAAAAAGTAATAGATATCTCTAATGTATTTAATTCTGTATTCTTCTATTCAAACCTTTCTGTACTATGCTTCCAATCTGTCCCTGAAAAATCTAGGTGCCTTTCTACTTCTCTTATTTTCTTCATGACTGTTTCTCTTCTCTGCATTAAAAATCCTGGTTCTCCCTGAATGTCCTTTTCAAATGTTTCCTGCTATGCAGAGACATTCCTTTATGTCCTTTACATATGATCCCATATGAATATGACCACTTCTTACCCCACAATTCCACATCCTAGCTGCATTAGAATTAAATTTGCATGTTTGACCAACACTACTAGCTTGAAAACCATGTGAAGGCAAGGACTATGTCCAATTCCTATGTATCTATCATAGTGCCATTTAATTCATATATAGGCAATTTGTATTTGCTGAATGAAAAAAAAGAGATTATTTTGAGAATACACCCTTGATTGAAGTTTTTTATGTTCTAAGAGTAAAATTTTTTGATCAATTCATCTTTCTAAACAATGCCTTTAAGAACTAAGTTGTTCTAAGGGTACTAAAAAAATTCAAACTGCCTTCTTAGCATTTCTGAATAGTGTAAGTATCAGTAAACAGATGTTCAAAATCTGTCAGTGAGAAGACATTTTAAGAAAATAAAAAATGGTTGGTGTGATTATAGAGTATCCGGGATTGGAAGTCTATCTCAAAGAATTAGTGATGGCTGGGACTCCAGTCATAAAAATAAAAAAAGAAAACAGCTCTTCACACTAACCCATCTATTGTTCACATATACTAGGCTTGCTTAGTGTTGATGCCACTTTTACATGTATCATGGGGGAAATCAGAGAAAACACATAAAGCAAGTTGAAAGGAATTGGATTTTAGTTAAAGTAAGCTAGGTATTTTGAATATTTTATCATATGCTAAATTACTAAAATAAAAAGGTTATAGAGTTTCAGTTATCTGATAGAGTCAAAATACCAACTTTTGATAAGATTCAGGAGAACCATCTTTAAACAAACCGGTAAAGTGTTTCACATAAAACTAACGGCAAAACTAAAAAAGTTAAAAAGAGAATAGTGACTTAAGCATAATTGTGAAGATTAATTAATTACTCATGCAGGAGCAAAACAAAAGTGACATGATATATGAGGGTATAGTCAATTCTAATAGCATGCTACAGCCAGAGGGTGCAGTGATTGTCCATCCATGACTGCTTAGATAATGCTGTTTCAAGTTCTCAAAATTTTGCAAACAAAACCATCACCATTCTTCAGAAAGAGGAAATGTGTGAACTTCCACAGTCTCTTAACCTCTCTATGTTTTCTCATCTTGAAAATGATAATATCATAATCAACATGACTCCTGTGTGGGGTAATGGATATTTTCTTCCTAGCATTTGAAGATGTTTTATGTAAAGCAGTATGAGCTCTGCCAAGCAAGCTGTGGTATAATGAGAATTTTTTTATTAGAAGTTGTAGTGAGAGCCTCATTAGCTAACCTAGAGTGCAATGCATACAGGACTTGGTTTGTAGGCTACAGTCCTGTGTGAGCAGACATTTACATTCATTTCTGTGAATCTTGACCTGTTCTCCAACCTCAGAAAGCCTTTGTAAAGGTGATTGTCATTGGTCAAAAAGGGGAAGAAATGGAAGCTATTTTAAAGGAATCCTATAAGGAAGACCTTTGAATCAGCATCTACTTTGTCTGCCTTGGCTCTTTTCTTTATCCTATTTCAGAGCTACACCTGTAGAAAATCAGGTTTGAATTCATTTATTATATTTAAAATAAAAAATTTAAGTAAAATAAAAGATCAATAATGCATTTCATTACCATTTAATCTTTTCTATGAAGACTTTGAAGTCCTTTATTATATGCCTTTAGAGGACAGCAAGCTCTTAGTAGGATACACCTTTGAAGTACTTGATATGCATACATAAACCTGAATTTTAAGGAAGAAAACTATATTATATTCACAGATATAATTTATGATGAAAACAGCTCTACTTAAGCTTCTTGAATTATTGTTTTCTGAGTTCTAGAGAATGGTTTAGAATAAATAATTCTCTGTAAGTTTGCTATGAGAGCTAGTCCAATTAGTACATATAGGCAGTCTGCACAGTGGTTGGGAGTGACTTTGGGGTCTGCAGTCCTGGGTGTAAGTTTGGTTTTATCTGAGTGGCACATTACTAAAGCTACAATGTCATTATCTGTAAGGTGAGGGTATAGTGGATACTTGTTGTTTTAGCCAATACAATAGCCATTTTTCTCCCTTCAAATAACAGCTTCCTGAATTTCCTTTGGAAGCTACCCCCTTACATTCAATACTTCTGTTTCAGATGGTGCTGGCCCCATCCCACAAGTCAGTAAAAAGCATGTAATGTAGGCCTAGTCAAAAAGTACCAACACTTGGATCTTAGCTGGTATTGCTGGAAAATCTAC
Organism: Tolypeutes matacus; assembly: GCA_026826555.1. Taxonomy (NCBI): domain Eukaryota; kingdom Metazoa; phylum Chordata; class Mammalia; order Cingulata; family Chlamyphoridae; genus Tolypeutes; species Tolypeutes matacus. The sequence goes on from JAKSZT010004015.1 coordinate 12,080,986, forward strand.
TGGAATTGCAAATTGAAAGGGGTGGTTAAACTTTTTAAAAAATAATTTGTCTCCAAATAAAGTCAATACAGCGGAAAGCAAAATATTTGGAGAGAATGAGAGTGTTCCTACAATATTGTGTGGTTATCTGAATCTTGTTGTGCCTGAAACCACATCACCCCATAATTTCAATTTCATGAACAAATAAATCTCATTTATTTATTTATTTGTTTTACAAAATGAGTGCTAGATAATACAGAGTGTGATTAGAATAATTATAGTCTTCCTGTAGGAATTTTGTGCATATTAAGTATTTGCTAGAGTACCTGGCACAATTAAGTGCCCAGTAAGATTGTCAATATGATATTTGTGTGGGTCAATCTAAATCAATGGCTGAAACTCAATGGCACTATCCCTAGGAAGACTGAGAGAGCCAACCTTGATAATCTTCCACAGAATATCTTTCTAGCAAGAGCAACTTTGGGAAACAGAAGAGATGATTTTGAAAAAGCTAGGACCCATCATCCCATGAAACTTTACTGACACATTTAGGAAAAATGCTTTAGTGTTGGGTATACATCCGTGCTCCTGAGTACCGTTCATGATTCTAACTAAACCCAAGCCTTCCCTTTATGCTACAGGGCACTCTGTGGGGTAAGCATCATAGGATTCTGAAAAGAATATTAAAAGACATAAATTATGTATGTATATCTGGATCGCACCAGAATTGCTAAAGCTTTTCACCTAGATCTAGGAAGAAGAAATGAAAATATATATCTGATTCCAATATTTGAGTTCGGTCAACTTAATCTTTTTACCACCTTTATTTCTAGAAACTTCTGTACTTAGAGTACCTTCAATTTTGTTATATTTAGATCTGGGCTGGGGCAGAGATCCTTAATATTTTATTCAATATTCTGGTTCCAAGGTGGGCACACCTGGATAAGCAGCATAGCTTCAAGAATGTTACCTTAAAAGTCTTAGCCATCTGGATCTTTTTCACCTGCTGTAGATATCTGCATGTAGAAAGAGTATGCATCTGCCAGCATCTATCTCAATGTTCCTTTGCAATACATCTTACCATGAGAATTAGACTTCACAAATGGCATAAAAAAATTGCATCTCCAAGAGTTTTAAATAGATTTGTTAACATATTAGCAATCTTTTAGCAGTCTGGACTGTCATGAACAAGAACCTACGCACAATATGAGCCATCGTTTATTTTTGGCCACATGAAGAAAGCACAACTTTATTTTAAAAACTGAGAGAGAAAAAAAAAACAAACTAGGTTGAGATCCACTGATCCACCAAATGGAAGACAAAAAAATGTCTCTGACTCTTTATAAGGATAGAGGATAGAGTGGGGACTTGCAGCTTGTTTTTTACTCTCACAAAAACAGGCAACATTCTCGAGGTCTCTCTCAGAAGAAATCTCAATTATCATGTTAGTTTTTTTCTCAAGTGTTGATTGGTTGATGCCATTATTTATAATCCATAAGGATTGCTTTCCAGTGAGATACACTGTGGGAAACATGCCAAAGTGGTCTCTACTCAGGTCTTTAAAGACTGAGTTACTTTCATTCTTATAGGAAGTTATGAGTCCACACATACGTTTACATGATTCTGGCAAGACATTTTAAATGGGAAACTATTTTCTGTGAATGTGCATGTGAAAATTGGGTATTTCTTTTTCTATTACCTGACCTCTAGCAGTTGATATTTTAAAGGAGAAAAGTCCCAAATTCCATTACATATAATTCACATATATCTATGGAGGTGTCTTTTATGTTTTGTTTTTTTTTATTTTATTTCATTTCATTTCATTTCATTTCATTTCATTTCATTTCATTTCATTTCATTCTTTTCAGTCTTTCTAGTTGGGCAGAGGAGAAAAAAACCGATTTGCAAATTGGAGATGGTAGAACAGAAATTATAATTATGGCTTTGATGTGAAAAGATAGACTTAATGTGCAGTACACAAATAGTACTTGCATAAAGATGATCTGTTTTGGGTTGCTTTTTCCAAACACTAAATATGATGGGTTTTTCTGCAAGAAGAATGGCCATCACAGGTGGGGAGCAATTTCAGGCATAGGCACATGCTTGCCAGAGAACTGGGACCAGAGTAAGAAGCCTCATTAGTACAGCAATCTGCTGTGGTAGGTGAAAATTATAGCAACAGAGAGTCTTTGTGAAATTTATGCAGGACAAGTAATTTTTCTGTTTTCTTTTCACTTTATAGAAAAAGCAAACAAGTCACTCCTTTCCTTTTGTTATTAAAAGCTTCTGTTTTCCAGAAACCCGCAAGCGACTCATATGTAAGTAAGGAAGCACCATACTTGTTCTCGTGTAGCTTACAGTCTCAGTCCAGTTCTTATTGGTGAGATGTTCATTTCTTTCAGGAAATGATATACGCATTCAGTTGGTTCCAATGACACATATGAAAGATATGCATTTGTTTCAAATAAGCCAATCTATAATCTGTCATAAGCAACTTTATTTTGGTATTTCCCCAATTCATATTGAAAATGCGCTGATCACAGATTTTAGGCAATGTGTAGATTTTTGGGTTGTAAAAAGTGATTAATTTTCTGGAACTGTACTTAATCTTCTGGTGATAAATTAAGAAGATGACTGTTTTAATTGGCATGAATGACTGCTCATTCATCTCTGATGTCAATATAAAAAACAGAAAGACAGAAAAAAGGAAATGACTCCTAGAGGTGTTACCAGATTTTGTCTAGGTTCTTGACTATGCTGCAGAAATGAATTTCAAGAGCATATCACGTTGATCAGGCCAGTAATTTATTAAGGTGGGGAGAGAGGAAAAATGGGAGAAAATAACAGATCATAGGTCCCAGGTAGAGAGGAGGGGGCTGAAGAGTGATAAAGAAGACCTACTTAAAGAAGACTGCAATTTCCCATTATAGATTATAAATGCTCAGGTTTTACTTGCATGTTGAGCCGTGTGTGTGTGTGTGTGTGGGGGGGGAAACACGGTGAGAGCAGGGCGCAGAAGGCAAGAGAGCTATTTGGTCTTTGCTCCTGCTTTTTGAACCATTAATTATTCTGCCCCTTTGCTAATGGCAGGGGAGGAGTCCCAGCCGTTTGCTGTTTTGATTGATTACCCCACCCATCAATCCCCTGGGAGGGCACAAAGATAATGACCCTAGAGAATATCTGGGGCTTCTCCTGGCTTCTGGAGGAAATCTCATGTGAAGTTCTTCCAGCAGCCATCTTGGGGTATTAATATCCACGTGGACTTCTTGCCAGGTTCCAGATCCATCAATTGATTCCCTATTTTACTAGCCTGCTTCAGAGGTACTTTGTAGAAATTTATCTCTTTGCCTTAATGTGGTCAGTAGCAATAGCTTAATTAAACCATGGCTATTGACTTAATTAAACCACACTTTACACCCTTGCAGTTCTTGTTTCACTAAGAATTCTTTTCCACTCAATATTCCACATTTTTGTAACACTTTTGTTACTTAAGTTACCTCTATCATAATCTAAGCCATTAAAAATGCAACTTTCTTATTTGAACATTTGCACCTTTCAAAACTACTAGAATCATTTTCAGAGATAACAGTAGACTTTTTATTGTAAAAAATAATTCAAAGAGATATATATCAGTTTTAAAAACAGTCAGTGAAAAAATATTTTTAAAGAGTATGTTCTTTATTAAATTATATTAGATGGAATTTCTAGTTTCAAAATATCAAAAACATATGAACTCTAAGACAGAGATCATATGTGGCCTTTCTACAAATATTGAGTTTTGGAGAATAAGATTTTGTACTTAGCATCTTGTTTTTGCTATTGAAAAAGCTGGTAATAAATATTTCAGTGGGAAGCCTGTTCCCACCATTGCTCTTTTGTACCCAACAACTTAACTGGCTTTCATTTTTTTAGGCATATGTGAGGGCTACTGCTTTTGAAGAAACCATGTGGAATAATTTAGCAGTTCTGTATGAAATTGGAATTAATCCAGTGATTCTTGTGAAAAAGAACTTAGTGAATGGGAGCCCCAGAAAATAGAAAATAGAAATGTCCCATTATATAAGAGTCATGTCCCAGCTTTTCTAAGTTAAGGCATAGGTGTTAGAGAAGAGTCTTCTCTGCCATAGGATTCATCCATTTCATTGAACTAGTAAAGAGATTCACAATGATCATGGGGGACTATGTAATACCTTGTCATTACCAGTTGCATGATCTTGAGTAAGTTATTTAAGTTTTCAGATTCCTCAATTGGGAAATGGATATGCAGATTAGATAAATTAATATAGTAAAGCACCAACATTTTAGAAGCACCTCATTGCTTTTTTGCTGAATATGGAAAATTTCAAAGGCAACATAATGAAACAATATTGTGCCTCATTGCTTAGTGCACATAGGATCCTTATTAAATATTAGATTCTGCTCCACCCCAACACATTTCTTTTTCCCATATGATAAAATAAATGGTAGACGATTCTCTTCAAAATATATGAGAGGTTTTAGAGTCATTAGTTGTCATACTGCCTAGGTTCAAAATTCAGACTCTGTACTTACTCTGTGAATCTGAGCAACGATCTTAAGTCACAATGTGTTTCAGTTTGCTCATTTATAAAATAATTGTACCTGATACATAGAGTTTGTTATGAGGTTGAAATAAAATAATGGATGAAAAGAACTTAACACAATGCTATTGTAAATTTTCAATAATGCTTTTTTATTATTGTTAGTGAAGCTGGCTAGTAAAATAGGGAATCAATAGATGGATCTGGAACCTGGCAAGAAGTCCACGTGGAATCAATACTCCCAAGATGGCTGCTAGAAGACTTTGAGAGAATCCCATATGGAATGAGATTTCCTCAGGAAACCAGAAGCCCCAGATAATCTCCAGGAACCTTATCATTGGACCCTCCCGGGGGGATTGATGGGTGGGGTAATCAATCAAAACAGCAAACAGCTGGGACTCCTCCCTTGCCATTAGCAAAGGGGCAGAGTAATTGATGGTTTAAAAAGCAGGCACAAAGGCCGAATCTCTCTCTCTTGCCTTTAGATCCCTGTTCTGGCCTTTTTCCCCGCCTGGATCAACACCCAAGTAAAACCTGGGCATCCATAATCTATAATGGGAAATTGTAGTCTATAAATCAGCCCTCTTTATCACTCTTCAGCCCTTTCTTCCCTCTGGGAACCATGATCTATTATTTTCTACCATTTCTCCTCCCTCCCTCCCTTAATAAATTACTGCCTTAACTAACCCGACGTGCTCTTGAATTTCATTTCTGCAGCATAGTCAAGAACCTAGAAAAAATCCAGTGACATATTATTGTTAGTATGTTCCATATTGACAGTTGAATAAAATATTAACTCAAATTATGACAAAAGGAGTAACAATTTTACAGCCATTTTGAACTGGCTAGTCCTTTTAAGTCTTTGATTTAAGGTTTGGTTTGTCAACAACTTTCGTTGTTTAGTGAATAGTGTGAAAGAACTAAGTAAAATAGATTAAAAATGAATTGAAAAATAAAAAACAAAAGGCTAATATTGTTATATTTAAAATATAAAATTGTGCATTTTATTGCTCAATTGATTTTTCTCCTATCTAAAATGATTACTTCAAAATGGGCTTCTGAAATTTTGCACTCAGATTGTAGAACTGGAGAAGAAAGGGCTGTAGGGAACAAGATAAAATCAGGTAAAGATATTCAGGGCATACAGTCCACCCAGAGAGTCTTAAAGCCCAACCTGGTAAGAGTTTGATAGTTTCTATTTTCATGAAAATTGCCGAGTGGAAGGGATTGGGAAAAGCTGTCTTCCTACTCCACTGTTTTCCATCTCAGTGTCTAAGTATGTCAATTCTCTGGATAACAACGGCTGTCCAAAGGCAATGTTGCTCTTCAGCACCATTAATATTTTAAGTTTATACTGAAATAGCAGGTGAGGTTTTTATGGTTATTTTGGCTGAAGGGCAATGCTAAATCCTGAGAAATGGAAAAGCCTTTTGAAGAACAATAACCCAAACTCTATTCCATAAGCTCAGTTTGATAATTGATGCATTATAATGGCAATTACTGCAGTTAATTCCAAAAATTTTAAAAAAGCACCTTTTTTTCCCAAGTTTTGCTATAGTATGCAACATTTTTTCAAAAATACTCAAACTCATTTTTGATTTGCCTCAGGTTTCGTATGTATCACCTACCTTACTAGAACACTTTAAGGTCCCTCTGACATGTATCTACTTGAGCCACGCTTGTGTACTTCCACTATCTAATTATTTTATCCTCCAAACCAAACATTAACATACTTCTCTAATGTTCTGGACTCCTGAAAATCAGAAAATTCCTTTTAAAACCAAATCAAATGTGACTCTCACATTGTATTTCTGTCTATAGGGAGGCCATTTCATTAATACCTTCAGCTTTTTCTCAGGTTCAGATTGCTTTAATCTGAGCATTGAAATGTCTGGTCATTATAATTCAGTGATCCAAGGCCCCTCACTTAAAAATTCCAGTTATAGAATAAAATTTGATGCCATAAGGACAAAATTAAGCATTCTGTCTACTCTCATTGGGAAATGTAACAAATGCTTGTGCATACTAAGCAGAGTCGAAGGAAAAGAAAATGACCCATACAAGGTCAGAATAACTTATTATGCTGCTGATTATATCTTCTTGGTATTGCAAGGTGATTGATTTTTAAAAATACAGAAGAATTGGTCATTGAAATTATTAAATCCAGGTGTTTGGGGGAAAGATATGAAAGATATGGTTGCCACAAGGAGGATTGCTTTTTAAAGTGGCCTTTGAGGAGCTTGTAATTGAATTGTGAGTATGTTCTAAGCGAATTACAGAATAATAGGTGATGTACAATCTATGGCTAAACAGTAAGGTATAGGAATTGGAAGATCTTTCCTGGAGCAGGTAATCCTTGCTTGGACCGTCAAGTTTGAGTAAAGTTTAAGTGATTTTACTTTAAAGGGAAAAAGAAAAGAAATCAAACTATGAGTAAATAAATAAATAAATACTCTCCATGGTAAATAGTGGGAGATGAACGCTTAAAGATGTTTAACATGATCTAAAAGCTATTATTTTAAGCTCTCACCAAAAACACTTTGCCAATATATGACACATTAAAAACATAACTGCCTGCTCCTAACCTGGAACCTAGGACTCTATTTCTTGACTTCAGTTGAAGACCTTGAGCTATTTCTGAAATAGGTGTTCCATGCCTGGGCATCAAAAAAAGAGTGAAAATGGCATCTCACTGGGCACCTTTTTTTCCCCCTGAGTATTAGCTGAAAACAACCATTATTTTCGGAGTGGAATGCATTTATTGAAACCACAAGCGAAAGATCAGGACTGAAGTTTTAGGCAGAAATGAATAGCTAAATTCTATTTGAATCATTAGCACTTGAAACTTCATTCTCTCTCTCCCCTCTCTCTGTCATAGTTATCTGTTTATTAATATTTTATAACTAATCTACTTTCAAAAATCAAGTGAGACCTCTTGTAACAAATCTTGTGAATAATTTGTAATATCTGTTTAATGATACATGGAGTTTCTATTCACACTGCTCTATTAACCTAATCTGTGTTTTCCCCACTCTACTTTTCTTCTCATAGATCTCTCTTTCTTTTACATCCTCTGCCTTTCTTCTTCATTGGTAGCACAACAGTGGTCCCCCAAAGATGTCCACGACCTAAAACCTGGAATCTGGGACTACATTAGGATACACAGTGAAAGGGAATTAAAGTTCCAGATGGAATTAAGGCTGCTAATCAGTTCACCTTAAAGTAGAGCAATTATCCTGAATTATCCAGGTAGGTCCAATGTAATTCAAGGGTCTTTAAAGGTGGAAGAAGAGAGTCAGAGGGAAACGTGACTACCAAAGAAAGGCACAGAGAGGTGCATTATTGTTGACATTGAAGATAGAGGAAAGGGGCATAAAACAAGAAATGTGGGCAGCCTGTAGAAGTTGGAAAGGCAAGGAAACAAACTCTTCCCTAGAGCCTCCAGAAAGGAATGCAGCCCTACCTACAGCTTGATTTTAATCCAGTGAGAAGAGTTGTGCCAGCCTTCTAAGTTCCAAAACTGTAAGATAATAAATTTATTTTGTTTTAAGCCACTAAGTTTTTGATAATTTATCATGTCAGTAATAGGATACTAACGGACCTTCACAAATACAAAAAAAGATTATATATTGCATGACCACAGGAACTCTATGATGAAGTTCTGTGGCTTGTACAAATGCTGGGGCTATGATTTATATATAGGAGGAATTTAGTGATTGTTTCTCGGGTTGATGAATAAGTGGATGTCTCCTCATGGGAAAGTGGTAATTTAGTTGCTATACCAGGCAGCAGAACCATGAAGACTGGAATGTATGGAGAGAGGCTGGTCTATACTCATAGGAAATGTAACTAGATGTATTTGCAAGGAATGATACTGAAATATATTTGAAATCCAGCAAAGAAAGATGAGATAACTACAGCTACAGCAAATCCAATACTAGACAGGAGACCAAAATAGGAACTGTGAAGGCAGAGGAAGTCTATGAGGAGAAGAGAACAGGACATGAAGGTACAGTTCTTCCCTGAGATTGAGAGGCTCCTGGCTACCAGGATTTTTATAGAGGATAGTCTTGCCTCAAGTGGGGGAGGGGTTGATTGATTTGCACCTGAGGAGTAACACTGAATGATTTCCATAATAATTGTTAAGGTTTTTTTTTAGCATAACACATGTAAAACACTTGGGTGTTTGACATCCAGTAAGCATAACAATAAAATTATTATGAATAAATTCATAATAATAATAATAATGAAATACTTATAATTTGGATAAGGCAGAACCTGTAGTGTTTGGCACACTGATTTCCCCAACAATTAAATCCAAAAGGTACCCTATTTTCCTAGAGGTGATAAAATTGACAAATACTGCATTCCACTCCAGTGCAGACTTGTACAACATTCAATTTAATGTTACAGAAATATGTGTTAATTTTAGCTGTCACAGCTGGATATTTATTAAATGTAAGCATTTCATCAGCAAGAACAGAAATTTCAAAACATACACAGACATTCTCATTCACAATTAGGACACTCAATAATTGCCATTTTTGTTCTACATGGCTCACAAACTCATTAAACTCATAGGTAGACAGATACATATAACAGTTTCTGCCAGTATCAAAAGAAACATAATGCAACCCATAGCTATTAAAAGACATGTTAAATATATGAAATGATTGTTGAGGATTAATCTGTATACAATAAACTGTTAATTGTGTTCAACAGAAAACTGGAAAATAGCCAGTTAATAGCCAAATGCTAATTGCACAATTGAGAGAACAATTTTAAAAAGCACTAGATAGGAGAAGCTGATGGTAACTAGAAAATAAAGAACTTGGACTTTATTTGAGCTTTGATGCAAAAAAATGGGTAGAAAGTAGTAAAAGTGGCAATTTCAGAAAGGAGAAATGGTATCAGAACAGGATTAGAGGAAACATGAGCATATGGAAAAATGGGAGAAAATAGCCATCCACCTCCAAAAAGTCTTGGGTAGAGGAGAATCTGCAGATGTTTTCAATTCTCGTACACGTTTTTTGAACTCCCTAATCAGTCCCAAAGAAGGCAGGGCTGGGATTCTAAAAATGGCCCATGAACCCAGTGCTATTTTCTCTGTCATAACTTTTCCTTGGTTCTTTCCTTTGTTTTAATCTTCAATTCATAGGTAGTATACTTAGACTTGTGGTGGAAAAAGAAAAAAATGAAAACACATGAAATAAGAAAATCAGGTTAATTTTAAGTCAACCATGCCTTCTTATGAACTCTCTGAAGAAGTTTAGTTCCTTCTCAACTAATTGGTCCTATTATATATAATTTGACTGTTCAGAAAATTATTGCTGGAGAAGAAAATGAATGAAGAGCAAAATGCAGATGTTCAAATAGCAAGTTTCATTAATTAGGTGTGTGTTAACTAATTCTAATGGACTACTTCAAATGATCGGTAGAGAAGTTAAGGTTTCGTTTAACGTCCATCTGCCCTGTTTTCTAAAGCTTTAAAAGGCCAAACAACATGATTCTCTAAATGTTCCAATCCGATGTGGAGTTAAAAATCACCATTTCCTCAAACTTAGTTATTTGCTTACCCAACTGAAATTGCATTTTATTCCTATAACACCTTCATTAATTTTGCCATATTTAAAACCACCACTTTGTTAATTACTCAATATTTCTTCTTAAATCCATTTGCTGGTTTATTAAATAAATGTACTTTTTAAAAAAGAAACTTTATTCAATAGCAGGAGTAGAAAACTTCTATTGTTTGCTCTGAATAGAAAATATTGTTGTGTAAGTATGATGAAACTCATTATATAGTCTGTTAGAGCTACTGAAAGCAATATACCAGAAATGGATTGGCTTTTACAATGGGGACTTATTAGCTTACAAGATTACAGTTCTGAGGCTGTGAAAATGTTTAAAACAAGGCATCATCAGATGATGCTTTCTCCCCAAAGACCAGCTGCTGGTAACCCTGGACTCCTCTGTCACATGGCAAGGAACGTAGTGGTGCCTGATGGTGTCTGCCTTCTATTTAGGTCTCATTGCTTTCAGCTTCTGGCTTCAGTGGCTTTTTCTCTCTGTGTATTCATCTGAATTTCATTCTCTTATAAAGAATTCCAGCAAGAGGATTAAGACCCACCTGGGCCATGCCTCACTGAAGTAACCTGATCAAAATGCCCTACTTGCGACAACCAGCAAGATGGCAGCAGAGTAAAAATCTCCTAGAATCCGCTCCTGTTATGGGGCAGTTAGTAACTACCCAGAGCTATCTAGAGCACTTCCGAGAGACCAGAAGTGCATCCTGCAACATCCTTGAAAGAATGGAAGGAGGAGACTGCCCATCTGCAGAGAAGATTCATAAGTAGAGCACTCCAAGCCACGGAGGCTGGTGCTTATCCTCCACTGGAGGCACAAGCCACCTTGGGAGCTGTCCTATGGCTGGAATTGGAAGTCCACTTCCCAAAAATGGGGGAGGAAGAGACAGTTGGGCACCAACTTCACCTATTGATTAGTAAATTCAGTGGGCTAAAGTATAATCCTAAGGACAGCTAAAGTTTTAACCTGTTCAAGTTAAAAAGAGGCTGGTGGCCACCATCTTAACTCTGCCCCTGACACGAGGGGATGCATGGCTGACTGAAAATCACAGTGTGGGTAGGGGCTGGCTTATTTCCATCTAAATCAGATTGCCACTGTAGCCTAAGCCCCAGGCCCGCCTTGGGCAGGGAGGAAGCTGGGGGGAGCTGTGCCAGCCTCTCCGGGAAATCACAGGCCACGCCGCAGAGGCCAGTGATCATCCTACTTTGGTGGCACAAGCCACCCCAGGAGCTATTCTGTGACAGGAATCGGAAGTTCCATTTCCCAAAAATGGGGGAGGAGGAGATGGTTGGCCACTGATTTCAAGTACTGATTAGTGAATTTGGCTGGCTAAAGTATAACCCTAAGAATAGCTAAAGTTTGAGCCTGTCCAAGTCAGAAGGAGGCTCGTAGCCACCATTTTTGACTCCACCTCCAGCATGTGGGGAAGCCGGGCTGACTGAAAATCATAGTGACGGTAGAGACCAGTTTCTTTCACCCAGATTGTACTGCAGCCCTGGCCTAGGCTTCAGCCCTACCTCTAGCAGGGAGGAAGTTGGCGGGCCCTGCACCAGCCTATCCAAGTAACTGCAGGTACATTTAGCTGGCACAGACTGAATAATCGGAGGGCTACCAGGGCAACTGTGGTCATCTTGAGCCTACACTGCTTAGATTGATGCCCACATCTACAGCTCCATCCCTGCCCCAGGCAGGGAAGAAAGGAGTATGAAGCTTCATCAGTCTCTTTGGGCAACTACAGTCTAGGCCTGCATGTGTTGGATTATTCCACACGGCTGTGGCTCTGTCTCTAACCCTGGCAAAGAAGAAAGTTGGGAGAAGCTTCATTGGTCCTGGGGGCACTGAGTGCAACTTGAGCCTCCACAGCTTATAGCACCAACTACATCCTTGGCTCCAATACACAACCAGCAAGGGAGAAAGGGCAGGAAGCCCTAAGCTAAAGAGAAAAACTGCACCCAGGATAAATACTCTAGTTAGCCAGATGCCAAGACACCAACAAAAAAAAAATTACAATCCACACCAAGAAACAGGAAGATATGGCCCATTTAAAGGAACTCCAGATGACATAAAGGAGTTGAGACAACTAATCATAGATGTTCAAGCAAATCTCCTTAACAAATTCAATGAGATAGCTAAATAAATTAAGGATATTAAGAAGACATTGATTGAGCACAAAGAAGAATTTGAAAGCATAACAGAAAATAGCAGATCTTATGGGAATGAAAGTTGCAATAAATGAAATTAAAAATACACTGGAATCATATAATAGCAGATTTGAGGATGCAGAAGAAAGGATTAGTGAGCTTGAAGAAATGGCCTCTGAAAGTGAACACACAAAAGAACAGATGAAGAAAATATTGGAAAAATTTGAACAAGATCTCAGGGAACTAATCGACAGCAAGAGTCGTGCAAACATATGTGTCATGGGTGTCCCAGAAGGAGAAGAGAAGGGAAAAGGAGCAGAAGGAATATTTGAAGAAATAATGGTAGAAAATTTCCCAACCCTACTGAAGGACATAGATATCCATGTCCAAGAAGCATGACATGCTCCCATCTGAAAAAATCCAAATAGACCAACTCTGAGACACATACTAATTGGAATGTCAAATGCCAAAGACAAAGAAAGAATTCTGAGAGCAGCAAGAGAAAAGCAATGCATAACATACAAGAGACACCCAATATGATTAAGTGCTGATTTCTCACCAGAAACCATGGAGGCAAGAAGACAGTGGCATGATATACTTAAGATACTGCAAGAGAAAACCTTCCAGCCAAGAATCTTATATCTGGCAAGATTTTCTTTCAAAAATGAGGGTGAGTTTAGAATACTCATAGATAAACAGAAACTGGATAAGTTTGTTCCCAAGAGACCTGCTTTGCAGGAAATACTAAAGGGTGTGCTACAGCCTGAAAAGAAAAGATAGGAGAGAGAGGCCTGGAAGAGAGTCTAGAAAGGAAGATTATAACAATAAAAGTAACTAAAAGTGTCAAAAGAGTGGTGAAAATAAAATATGACAGATAAAACCCAAATATTCAGGAATAGACTTAACCAACGATGTGGAGCACTTGTTTTCAGAAAACTACAACTCATTGTTAGGAGAAATCAAAAGAAGGCCTAAATGATTGGAAGAACATTCCATGCTCACAGATTGGAAGACTAAGTATCATTGGGATGTCAATTCTACTCAAATTGATGTACAGATTCAGTGCAATCCTGATAAAAATTCTACCACCATTTTTCATTTAAATGAAAAACATGATTATCAAGTTTATTCATAGGGGTGAGGGGTTCTCAATAGCCAGAAACATCTTGGAAAGGAAAAGCGAAGTTGGAAGACTCTCATTTCTGGACTTTAAGTCATATTACCTAGCTACAGTGGTAAAAACAGCATGGTACTAGCATAGAGACAGACACATAGAGCAATGGAACCAAATTGATGGTTAAAAAACAGACCTTCACATCTGTGGTCAAGTGATTTTTGACTAGCCTCTCAAACCCACCCATCTCTAGCAGAATGATCCATTCAACAAATGGTGCTGAGAGAACTGGATATCCATAGCCAAAAGAAGGAATGAGGACCCCTATCTCACACCTTTCACAAAAAATTAACTCAAAATGAATCAAAAACCTAAATATAAAGGCAAGAACCATAAAGCTTCTAGAAGAAAATGTAGGAAAATATCTTCAAGACCTAGTGGTAGGTGGTAGATTCTTAAAGGAGATAAGAGGAGGACTGAGATGGATTACTGATATTTAATGTATGTAGAAGTTTTAATTAGCTTTACTGTAAAAGTGTAGAAATGCACAGAGTTGATGGTAATACATTATAGTGAGTAACAGCTGGTTTATAAATGGGGATGTGGCTGAAAATGGTAGTCTAGGGATGTAAATGCCAATTGACAGAAAGCTAGAGAATAATCTAGGGACTGAATAACACAGTAAACCCAGAAGTGGATCAGAATAGTGGCTGATGGTATAGATGCAAGAGTGTCCTTTATGAGCTAGAGCAGATGTACATCACTATTGCAGGGTGCTAGGAATGTGGAGAAGCATGGGAAAAATACAACTGGAGTGACCTATGGACCGTGGTTAATATTCTTGCATCTATGCCAAAGATGTACTGTGTTGATAATGGGGGAATACGGAAAATGTGTGCCAAATGTACGCTGTGGACCTGGTAGTAATTGGATGATATTATCTCATAATCTGTAACAAATGCTCCACCACAGTGTGGTGTGTTGATAGAGGGGTGTTGTTTGGGAATTCTGCATATGTACATGATTGTTTTGTAATTTTACAACTTCTGTCATCAAAATATATTTAAAAAATAATAATAGGGTGTGTTGGGGGGAAAATACACTAAATGTAAGATAAAGACTATAATTAGTAGTAAGATTTTGGCAATATTCTTTTATAATTTGTAATAAATGTCTCACAATAATACAAGGTGTTGGTGGAGGGTTGATGTATGGGACCCCTATACGATGTTATAAATGTGTGCTTTGTAAGTTCACAACTTTTACTATATACTTATTGTTTATATATGTTAATGTATAAATGATATAATAATAATAATAGGGTGGGTTGGGGAAAATACTTTGGTTAGTAGTAGTATGTTAAGGATGCTCTTTAATCATTAGTTTAAAATGTGTAACAGCAATGCAAGTTATTGGTGGTAGGGTAAGGTATGAGAGCCCTATATGATGTTATGCATGTTTGTTTTATAAGTTCACATCTATTGCTATACACTTATTGTTTATGTATGTTCATGCATGAGTGATAAACTTCAATAAAATTTTTTAAAAAGTTTTAAAAAAATGCCCTACTTACTATAGGTTTACATCTGCAGGAATGGATTAGTTTTAAGAACATGATTTTCCTGGGTACATATAAACTCAAACTACCACACCAATATACTATTAAATTCTAGGTATAAATTTAGTTGTTTGCTGAAGATTCTGAGCCATAACCCCCCACTCTCTTAGTTAGACAGTGAGATTTATAAAAGGAGGAAAGGCAGAGAATCAAAAGAACATAAATTTGTTGTGATGTTATTCAAAATTATTTAATGCCATGTTCAGGCATTGTTTATTGTGTGAACACAAGTTTTATTTACGGTGTTCTCAGTCTAGAATCTTTCATCATTGGAGATTTACAAAGAGTCTTTCATTTTCTTTGATGTTCATGTTTTATTCTCTTTTTACAGAAAGGACTTTACAGGTCCTTTCTTAATGTGGCTTTCCAGCTTCCCTCATTTCAACATGTGGTCATCTATCTCTCTCAATTGCACTCTGTTCATTTCATTGAATCATGTATTTGCCTAATATTTATTAATAATTGTCTGCATTATAGTGGTGTAATTGTAGTAGTTCTGGGCCATAATTGTTGTTTAATCTCTTCATGACAAAGTTTTGGGGAAAAATGCAAAAAAGTTCCATATTGTATACCAGTGTCATTTGACTGATAGTAAGCTGTTGATTGAGAAAAGCATCAGCTCAATGGGAAAGATTAGTAAGATTAGGTATATCTGCCAGACAATCCAACTTTATTGTCTTCTTTCAATTACTCTGTTGAATAACTCTCCACTGGAACCTTAATGTGTTCTGTTCCCCACTGTCAGGTTGACTCTTACACCAACTCTTTATTTTGCTGGCAAATCCTCTATTTTCATATTTCCGTTTAGATGCTATCCCCTTAAATATAAATTGCACTCCTCTATCCCCACCTCCTTGACCCTGCTATTATTCTATTTCAACACTATGTTCTTTCACAATTCCTGTAACAAACAATGATTGGGGTTTATTTTTGTGCTTAAGAAAGCTATATCTAACACAGTACTTGCCATACAGTTTGCACTCCACACATATATTTTTTCCACACATATTTTTAATGAATTAATAAGCATTGCATGGATAATTGGGTGGATGGATGGATGGATGGATAGATGGATAGAGGAATGAATGGAGAAAGTGTATGTGGCAGGTTCCAGGCTTGTTTTCATTCATAGTGCATTTAGAATATGTAAGATTGTAAAAGAGTCTTTTGTTAGTCAGTAAAATAAAGCATAAGGTATTTCCTAGCTTTCATTTTAAAGTAATTTTAATGATTACATAATATATATTTGAATAAATGAACCATAGATTGTCTATTATAAGCCAGATATGATGAAAGTGCTTTATCCAAGTATTGATCTATTCCTTACTATGATACTGCAATTTAAATTGTATTATCTTTATTTCACAGATATGAAAGCTGAGGCATAATAAAGTTAACATTGTGATAGTACTGTAAGTAAATCCATCATAAACATGTAATACAGTATGAATTGTTTTAAAAATAAATATTGATTAGCTTAAATTACTTTATTATTAATGTACACTGATAATATTAATATTGGGAATAATAATAAGCTAGAAATTACAAATTGGTGACCTCTGAGCCATATATGTCTATAGGTTTTAGAGGGAGGAGTGGTAGAAGAAAGGGAAAGAGTAAAATGTTTTAAAATTGTGAGCCATTATTTTGTTCATTGGAAAAATTCACACCTACACACATATACACAATCTAGATACCTGCCCTCTGCTGAGATATCTTTAGTTATTTCAAAACAGGACTCCACTTTTGCTGGCAACAGTGATTTGTAGGATGGGACCTGCTGCCTCCTTGAGATGAGGTAGCACCCTCCAGTTTGTCATTCACGGCAGGCCAGTTTATCTGTCTGGTAACTGTAGACATTTGCATTTGAGACCAATCATATAATATATCTTAGAACACTCAGGATCTCAAGAAGAGTCCATTCTCCTTATATCCTACTTCTCTTTGCAATTAGATTGTGTCAAATGGCAGCAAAATATAAGAGAAGAGAGCTTGTAAAGATGGTCCTTCCTCTCTCTTTCCCTCCCTCCCTCCCTCCCTCCCTCTCTCTCTCTCTCTCTCTCTCTCTCTCTCTCTCTCTCTCTCTCTTTCTTTCTTTCTTTCTTTCTTTCTTTCTTTCTTTCTTTCTTTCTTTCTTTCTTTCTTTCTTTCTTTCTTTCTTTCTTTCTTTCTTTCTTTCTTCTACATTAAGTGTTATTACCAGTTTGAAACACTCTCTACTACAAAAATTATAGTTGATGTGAAAAGGTAGTCATAAAATTAACTTAATAATTGAAGACAAATTTATATGTAGTTCCTTGATACTTTTATAAGTGATTAACTATATCAATGTATAATTGAAAGGAGGGAAAATTATTTAAGATTTATCATCATTCAAAACCCCAAATTAAGTTTCAGTTTATACTAATGTTCACTTTTAGGAAGACTTTAATAGATTCCATTTCATATGAACTGAGTTAAAAGAAACAAAAACAACCAAACAACCAAACTCTAGTTAATTAAATCCCAGGCCACTATGTTTACTCTTTTTCATTTGAGGCACGTGAAGCTATTTTGGTGAAGGAGCTGGAAGCAGTTTTATGATTTTAAAGTTATATATGTTGGCTTTTCCATGATTATAAGAAACTCAGAATTAAAGATCTCTTAAATGTACTATTAACTGATGGCTCAGTTTTCCATTGCATAAGGCTTAATTGATGATCAAACAAATCAGCAAGTTTGCCTTCAGTCTTTCTTATAACAGATTGAGGTAGAAAAATAAACGAATGAATGAATGCACAAATAATGACTTTGTTGAATTCTTTTCACCATGCAAGGAAAAAAAAATGATTTTTGTTTCTCTGTCCTCCATTATAAAAAGGCAAAAAGAGTATTTGCTGGTGGTCCCAAGGATATACTTTGGAAAGCTGACAGACTTCAATACCAAAAAAAATCAAACTCTTTCTAAATGGTAGATACAAAGGCTAATTATGTCTTTAACCTTCCATGTAGGCATCAGATACCAACTTACTGCACATGACTTTTTGGGTATGTGAGTCAATATCATCTGAGTTCTCCTGATTACAAATAGACAATACCAGTTAGCCAATAGATCATCAGCATTACATTGTGATGCAAAGAATCACAGCTACACAGTCCTGGACACACAAAATATGGAAATGATACCCAGATGTCCAAATAATCAATACGTATGAAATAGAACCATTTCCATACAAATACTTTCAGGATTTATTAAGTCACAGCTCAAAATGTATTGAATGTGACATTTTCACAAGTTATGATCTTATGGATTAAACTGATCTTTTGTACCACGGCCATGGGGAATTTAGGAAACCATATCACCAATAGTGTTGGGCACTCTGGCTATAGATGCAAACCTGCAAAACATGGGGCAAAGTTAAAAAAAAATTTTTTTTTTATCTATTTGATCATAACCAGCTTTACTCTACTCAAGGGCTGTAAAAACCTTCTAGTCAAATCATTATTCTCTCATTTTCTTTTTCATATATATTTTAGTATTTCTGAAAATGTATCTGTAAACATTCAAAGAGTTAAGAATATTTTTCTTTGTTCATTGAGATTAAAGGAGATTAGAAATAAATAGTCTCTATATTCCACAATGGAAACTGCATTTATACTACAGCAGTGGCTATAAATGTATTGCCATTATATTCATATCCTTAACTATATATCCATATCATATAGCTAAAATATACTAATACTTTGTGTCAGGTTTTGTATGCAGTATCCACATATAACTCCTTTTGATATGTAATGTTAGATGCGGCATCTGAAAATAAATTAGTTTAAATAATTTAACCACATTTAGCAGGAAAGAGATCCAGGATTTTATTTCAGTTCTGTCTAAATGCAATACCTATACAGGAACACTATATTGTCCTTACTCAGGAACATGCAGGTTTACGTACTCACACAAACTTACAAAGACACATATATTTTCTTAGTTTGTCAGGGTTGCTACTAAAAAAGTACCACAAACTCATTGGCTTCAACAACTGAAATCTATTGGCTCACACTGTGGAGGCTAAAATCATGGTATTAGCAGGGTATTAGGAGGGCATGGATTCTCCAAAGTCTGTAGCTTGCTGGCAACTAATATCTGCCTCTAACACATGGCGATCTCTCTCTGTCTCCTCCTGTGGCTAGTACTTCTGTGTCCAAATTTTCTTTGCTCATAAAAACTACAGTTATATCAGATTAAGGCCCACCGTGACTCAGTTTGTCCTCATCTTACTGATATCTTCAAAGATCCTATTTATAAATGAGTTCACACCTGCAGGTCTAAGGGTTAGGACTTGAACATGTCTTTATGCGGGATATTATTCAATCTACCACACACATATACATACACATATATTCACACACACACAGAAACACGTATGTGCACAAAGAGGAAAAATATAATTGATATGAACTATTATTCACAAATTACTTGAGAGTATATAAAATGAGCATTGAGTATATTTGTGGGGTAATTTCCCAAATTTTCATAATCAAGCAGAGTTATAGAACCACACTCATCATCTTCCCTTTAATCTTTATTGCCTCCTCCTGAAAATTTTGTCTATTATTGTCATCTCTATCCCACCTGTCATCCAATTGGTCATTCATAGTCTTTATTAATACTTCCATCTCCCTCACTTTCCATATCCAGTCACTAATCCTATGCATTATGCCTTTGTGGAGGCATAAACCTCCTTTTTGCTTTGTGGGCGGCTGATACTAGTTGTTTATTTTATGATTTCTTCACAAAGTGCCTTACTCTTAGAGAATCCTTACTAATGTACTAGTTACTGGGCTTAAGTTATTGCCTCTCTTAGAGAAATTTGCATGTTGACCAAGAACTTTCCATGCCTAAAACACTTTCAAGAGCTAAATGTATACTTTTTTCCCCTTGAAAATGACTTCATAAAAATTTGTGTTCAGCCTTGAACATTTCAATTGTCTGTTCCACAGTTGCCCACCAAAAAGATATTTTCATTTCTGTCTTTAAAATTGATGCCATCATTCTGTGACAAAGAAGGATCTCTCTGGCAGACAATTTTTAAAATGCCTGCATATGTATATAACATGGACGGTTGCTAGTCCGTTCTCGCCAATGACTATTTGAGAATTGAATCAACCTGTCAAGCCTTATTCCAATTTGAAAAAATTCCTTCATCAATGACGAACAAAGCTTGTTTGAAATGAAATGATACTAGATGGTGGCTTTAAATATACTATGAAGATTGCCTAAAATTAAATGAACACTTTATTGAGTATATTTAATATGCTAAAGAGCAGCTCTTAAATATGAACCAAATCATTATGAAGGTTTGTAATCTTAGGTTTAAACAATGAAAGGATTCTTCTTACTTACTAAACTTACTATGCAGCTCCTCGTGATGACAGCTGAGTGTATTTAAAAACAGCAACAGAAACAAAAAGAGATATAGGTGTCTTTAGATGACCTAAAAGGGAACCATGAAAATTAAATGTTTCTATTTGTTTATGTCTACCTTGACAGTTTTCAAAAATTACATAAATGGGGACATTGTGTATTTCCATGTTGCCCTCTTTTTACAAAAGTGTCTTTATTATAATTTATTTTTTATAATAGCAACACAGCTGAAATTCATTATGGATGAGGGAAAGGGTTTCAAATGTCAGGGAAATTGTGTTTATGAGATCAGGAGCTCTCATATTAGAGCATTCTATGTCCTTCAATTGAAATTTTACTGGAAACACAGACACAATCTCATTTTAAATGTCCTGTGAATGCTTTCTAACATAAAAATGAGTTGCAGGCATAGGTGAAGAGCCTGCTGGCTGAGAAACCTGAGGAAACAGAGCAACTAAAGTGAATCTGCAGTTTCAGAGGGAGTGACCTCAAACACCTATATCTTTGTGTGGATTTTGTGCTTTATGAATTGATTTAGACTATATACTCCTTGATATACCCCTCTTAAAATTGGTATAAAAACCATATATTCAATGAAAGAATAATGGCTGTACCGAGAGGCAAAATTGCTGGGTTTTAGGCCTAATTCTCATATCAACTAGCTCTATTAATCTTTTGCAGGCAGCAATTATTCTCTGTCTCAATGTCAACTCTTGTCAAAAGTGAATTAAGGTGTTTCTTACTGCATTTAGTGTTTGTGAGAATTAACTCCAAGATACAAAACTCTTTAGGCCACTTTTGGTCTGATATGTGAAGCCCCCAGCCTCACATACATATAAATTGAATATGAAATAAAAGAAAAAATGAATAAAAATGTACAACTGAGTTCAAAAGGAAAAAGGGGTTTCACTTCTAGGATGACAGCATGAGGAGTTCTGTGGACCCACACCCCCAAAAAGCAAGCAAAGCTGGTGAAAACTATTTTAAAAACCCAACTATCTAAAGGAAATTATCCTAAGAGCCCATGGCAAATGAAAAAAAAAAGTTTTTTAAGAAAACTAAAACTAGGAAGGAACAGTGATAGTATGTACCACTCTACTTCTCTTCCCCTGAAGCTGAACTTGATGGAAACCCCATTCCATGTGGGTGTGTGGGCATGGATAGTCAGGAAACAGAGCTCACCCTTTCTCCGCTCCTATATCCCACCAGGAGAAGCAGACCACCAGCCCATCTCAAGTCCAACTCTGAGTCGAAGAAACTAAACTCATCATGAGTGTGGCTGAGAAGTCCAGCACACTCTTTCTCTACCCAGCCTTCCTTCATAGGATGGAGGATCTACCTCAGGTAAGGAAAGCTATGAATATTGGGGCCCCAACCATCATCACCACAATTCACTCTTAAGGCAGAGGTTCTCAGGTAGTTTAGTATAGTGAAAGGGGGAAGGCAGCTGGCCTGGCAGACAACATGGCTAGCAGGCCACATGGCTGTGAGACCTCACCTGGAAACCTCCCTAAAGATCCCACCAGATCCTGGCCAAGAGAATCTCACTGGAAATGAGAATCCCATTCAGGGTCAAGGGAAAGCCCCAGATAACCTCAAAAGCCCTCATCATTGGGCCCCTGAGAAATGACAGGTGGGACTAACAATCAGAACAGTTGTTAGTCCCACATTTGGTTGGGGGCCCCAACCCAACATTATGAATGGGAGAGGAGGAAATACGTTAAAAAGCCCTAACCTGGGGTCCCACGCATGCAAATCAACCTGCAGTATGCCTGCAGTTCATGCCTCAGACTGTGTACTTTTCTCATTCTCTTGTTTCTTGATAAGCCCTTTACTCCCTTGCCTACCCTATGGCGTGTCCTTAACTTCTTTTATGTGATGTAAGCCAAGAAACTAGAAGCCCAGAAACCCACAGCCATCCAGTAACAGTTCCATGCAGGGAAAGGCAAGCTAAGAAGACTAAAGTTTGCTAACCTGCACAGCACTTGAGTAGTGTCTAAGAGAGTTTGCCCAGGAGGAGGGACAGTCCATTAGAACAGAGAGCTCTGAAGCTTTCACCAATGGAACTGACTTTAAGTGAAACAGAGTGTGGGGAAGTTAAAGCCTAAGGGTACTCTCAAAAACAATATTTCCTATTAAAAACAAATAGCTAAATCATAATCTAGCTAGTTCACCAGAGAAAACAAGAGAAAGAGACAGCTAAGAGGAGCCCTCCTAGCATCAAAACAAACCTCAAAGACTGGTCTCAAAACTATTTCTGCAAAGACCTTATGGGAATGAAAGACATGATAGATGAGATTAAAAATACATTAGACAGCAAATACACATATATGCATATATATTTATATATCATTTTGCAAATGTTTGTATGTATTGTGAGAATTTTGATTTTTACCCATAATAAAAAAAAAAAATACATTAGAGGCATATAAGAGCAAATGTGAATTGCTCGAAGACAGAATTAGTGATTTTGAAGACCGAATATCTGAACTGGAGTAGACAGGAGAACAGAAAGAGAGGAGAATGGAAAAAAATGGAACAGGGTCTCAGAGAATTTAATGATAATGAGATATGCAAAAATATATGCATTATCGGTGTCCCAGAAGGAGAGGAAAATGGAAAAAGAGCAGAAAGAATATTTGAGAAAATAATGACTAAAAACTTCCCTACCCTTATGAAAGACATAAAAATCAATATCCAAGAAGGACAACACATCCCAAGCACAATAAACATGAATAGACCTACCCCGAGAAACCTACTATTCAGAATGACAAATATCAGAGATAAAGAGAAGATTTTGAAAGTAGCAAGAGAAAAGCAAAGCATCACATACAAGGGAAACTCGATAAGATTAAGTGCTGACCTCTCATCAGAAATCATGGAGGAGAGAAGAATATGGTATGATGTATTTAAGGTATTGAAAGAGAAAAATCGCCAGCCAAGTATTCTGTATCCAGCAAAGCTGTGCTTCAAGAATTAAGGGAAGTTCAAAGTCTTCACAGACAAACAAAACCTGACAGAATATGTTACCAAAATCCTAGACTTACAAGAAACACTAAAGGGAGTGCTGCAGCTTGAAAGGAAAAAACAAGGGAGAGAGACTTGGAGAGGAGTATAGAAATGAAGAATATTAGAAAAGATAAAAAAATAGACTATAGTATTATATGACAACAGAAAGCCACATGTCAAAATGGATGACGTAAGCAATGCCTTTACAGTTATAACATTGAATATTAATGGCTTGGATTCCCCAATCAAAAGACACAGACTATATATAGAGTGGATAAAAAAAATATGAGCCATCTATATGTTGTCTATTATGTTGTCTGGAAGAGACTTACCTCAGATGTAAAGACATAACCAGGTCAAAAGTGAAAGATTGGAAAAAGATATTCCATGCAAATAGTAATCAAAACAGAGCTGAAGTAGTGACACTAATATTGGACAAAATAGATTTTAAATGCAAAATTGTTATAATGTATGAAGAAGGGCATTATGTATTAATAAAAGGAGCAATTCAACAAGAAGAAATAGCTATTCTAAATATTTATGCACCTAACCTCAGTGCCCCAAGATACATGAGGCACACACTGGCAAAGCTGAAGGGAGAAATAGATGTCTCTACAATCATAGTTGAAGACTTCAATACACCATTCTCAGTATTGGATAGAACATCTGGACAGAGGCTAGGTAAAGACACACAGAACTTGAATAATATCATAAATGAACAAGACCTAACAGACATCTATAGAGCATTGCACACCAAAACAGCAGGATATACATTCTTTTCAAGTACTCATGGATCCTCCTCCAAGATAGACCATAAGTTGGGCCAAAAGACGAGTCTTAATAAATTTTTAAAAAATTGAAATTATACAAAACACTTCCACTTATAACAGAATAAAGCTGGAAATCAATAATGAATGGAAAGAGGGAAAATTCATAAATATATGGAGATTAAGCAACACACTATTAAAGAATCAGTGGGGTCAAAGAAGAAATTGCAAGAAAATTCAGCAAATATCTTGAGATGAATAAAAATGACAACACAGCATGCCAAAACCTATGGGACACTGGAAGGGTGGTGAAGAAGAGAAATTTATAGCCCTCAATGGTACATTAAGAAAGAAGAAAGAGCTAAATTTGATGATCTAACTGTGCACCTGGAAGAACTAGAAAAAGAAGAGAAAACTAAGCTAAAATTAAGCTGAAAGAAAGAAATAGTAAAGATTAGAACAGAAATAAATGAAATCAAGAACAAAAAAGCAATAGAAAGAATCAACAAAACAAAAGTTGGTTATTTGATAAGATCAGGAAAATTGACAAACCCTTAGGTAGACTGACAAAGAGAAAAAAGAGAAGAAAAAAAAATAAATGAAATCAGAAATGAGATGGGGACATTACCACTGAATCCATAGAAATAAGGGAGATCATAAGAGGATACTATGAACAACTGTATGCCAAAAATGTATAAAATATAGGTGAGATGGACAAATTCCTAGAAACACATGAACCACCTATACTGACTTTAGAAGAAATAGAAGACCTTAACAAACCAATCACAAGTGAAGAGGTTGAAACAGTCAGCAAAAAGCTCTCAAAAGGATCTTTCGTGTAGGGTGTCAGTGATAGGGGATGCATGGGAGGAGTTCGTCTGGGGCATACCTATAAGGCATATGAATGTGTTCAAGTGTTCATGGGGTGTTGTCTTGGTGGGGGGAGATTCACACAATAACCCAAAGAATATAGAATTCCCACCCTGGGGAGCACTGCCACATTCTCTAATGGGACAGTAAGAATCCTCTAAGTACAGGGGCAGTGACTAGTGAAAGAGGATGGACCATTGATGAGCCCTTGATATTGATGACTGTACTTATGAACCTTTTCTCTTGAAATTGAAACTTAGCTTAGTATTATAGGGTGCCTAAGAGTTACCTCCTGAGAGCCTTCTTGTTGCTCAAATGTGGCCTCTCTCTAAGCCAAATTCAGCATATAAATACATTACCTTCCCCCAGCTTGGGGCATAACTCCTGGGAATGATCTTCCCTGGCACCAAAGGATTACTACCAAGCACCAACTAGCAATGCAACTGGAAAAAGACCTTGACCAAAAGGGGTAAAAGGTAAAGACAAATGAGTTTATATGGCTAAGAGACTTCAAAGTGAGTTGGGAGGTCATCAGAGAGGTAATGCTTATGCATGTCTTAGCAGGATCTCATAGATGGCTAAGGTAGATACTAACCTAAATAGAGGGGATCTTGAGGGCTCTAGAGACACCCAGGACCCACGGTCATGGCAGATAGCTTCGGAGTTTGGTGCCTTGCCAGTGGCCTTACTTTGGAGTTTGTGCTCTTGAGTGTGACAGAGTTGAACTCAGATGTGACTCAGAAAGAACTATGGACTAAAGTGGACTTACTGGTATTCTGCTATAGACTTATTGTAATTCTAGCAATGGAAGAAACTATATCATTCATATGGAAGCAGTGGTTACTAGAGGTTCTAAGGGCAGGGAGAGGGAAATACAGGTGAAATATGGGGGCATTTTGGGGCTTGGAAATTTTCCTGAATGACATTACAATGACAGATACAGACAGACCATTACATATCTTGCCATAACCTACAAAATTGTGCAGGAGAGAGTGTAAACTACAATGTAAACTATAATCCATGCTTAGTGGCAATGCTCTAAAATGTTTTCATCAGTTGTAACAAATGTACCACACTAATGAAAGATGTTGATAATGTGGGAGGTTTAGGAAGCAGGGCATATGGGAATCCCCTATATTTTTATGTAACATTTATGTAATCTAAATACTTGAAAAATAATAAATTAAAAAAAAGAGAGAGAGAGACTTCAAAGTGAGTCGAGAGGTCATTCCAGAGATTACAATTATGCACATATCAGCAGGATCTCATTGACTGCCACAGTAAATATTGCCTCACATAGCAGGACTCTGGATGTCTCTGGAGACATCCAGACACTATAGGCAGGGTAGACAGGTCAGGAGCTTGGCGCCTTGCCAGTGGGCTCTACTTTGGTATTTATGCTCCATAGTGTGACTGAGTTGGACTCAGTTGTGGTTTCCCTAAACATGGCTCTTCTGCTCCTTCTATTTGATTCTACGGTTAGTACCAGAGTTGATAGGTTTATATCAAAGAGACTTAAATCTTTGTACTGTCCATGTACCAGCTGGGCCCTGAATCACAACAGAGTTGCAATACCTACTCTCCAGTTCATTGGACTCACCCAGGACAACTAACAAGGAGATGATAATGAACCATGACCATACCAAGGAACTGAGAGAGTCTACAACTGCAAGTAAGAGAGTCCCATCCATCTGCTCCATGGGTTCAAAGCCTCCTCTCTCAATTAGAGGTGGAGTGGGCAACACCATCCCAGAATCCTCAGGATTGGGGAAAGAACTATGGACTAAAATAGACTTACTGGTATTCTACTATAGACTTATTGTGATTCTAGCAATGAAAGAACTTTTATCATTGATGTGGAGGCAATGGCCACCGGAAGTTCAAAGGGAAGGGAGAGGGGAAAATAGGTGTGATTTGGGGGTATTTTCAGGACATGTGTATTGTCCTTAATGACATTGCAATGACAGATACAGGCCATTATATATCTTACAAAAATGTTCGGGAGAGAGTTTAAAATACAATATAAACTATAATCCAAACTTAGTGGCAATGCTCTATAACGTGTTCATCAGTTGTAACAAATGTATCACACTAATGAAGATGTTGTTAATGTGGGGAAATGGGAGAGAGGTAGGGAGTAGCAATATGGAAATCCCCTATATTTTTTATGTAACACTTATGTAATCTAAGTACCTTTTTTTTTTTTTTTTAAGGATATTAAAAAATAAAACAAAACCTCCCAAAGTTGAAAAGTCTGGGATGAGATGACGTCACAGGTGAATTCTACCAATCATTCAAAGATGAACTAATACTGACCTTGCTCAAGGTCTTCCAAAAAATTGGACACAAAAGAATGCTACCAAACTTATTCTATGAAGCAAACATCGCCCTAATACCAAAACCAGATAAAGATACTACAGAAAAAGAAAATTACAGACCAATATCTCTAATGAATATAGATGCAAAAATCCTCAAAAAATACTTGCAAACAAGATCCAAAAGCACTTTAAAAGAATTAGACACCACAATCAAGTGGGTTTTATCCCAGGTTTGCAAAGGTGGTTGAACACAAGAAAATCAATTAGTGTAATAAACCACATTGATAAATTAAAGAAGAAAAATCACTTGGTCCTCTAGATTGATGCAGAAAAGGCATTTGACAAAATACAGCATCTTTTCTTAATAAAAACACTCCAAAACATAGGAATAGAAGCATGCTTTCTCAATATGGTAAAGTGCATATATGAAAAACCTACAGCTAGCATTGTACTCAATGGTGAAAGACTGAAAGCCTTCCCACTGAGATCAGGAACAAGACCAGGATGCCCACTGTCACCATAATTCAATATTGTGCTACATGTTCTAGCTAAAGAAATTACACTAGACAAAGAAATAAAAGGCACACAAATAGGAAAGGAAGAAGTAAAACTTTCACTATTCGCTGATGACATGATTTTATATCTAGAAAATTCTTTAAAATACACAACCAAGCTACTGGAATTAATAGATGAGTTCAGCAAATTGGCAGAATACAAGATGAATATGCAAAAATCAATAGCGTTTCTATACACTACTGAAGTACATTCTGAGGAAGAAATCAGAGAATAAATTCCATTTATAATAGTGACTAAAACAATCAAACATTTAGGAATAAACTTAACCAAGGACATAAAGGATTTGTATTCAGAAAACTACAAAACATTGCTAAAAGAAGCCAAAGAAGACTTAAATAAATGGAAGGACACTCGTGTTCATGGATTGGAAGACTAAATATTGTTAAGATGTCAATTACACTCAAACTGATTTATAGATTGAACACAATCCCACTAAAATCCCAGCAGCTTTTTTTTTTGCAGAAATCGAAAAGCCAATAATCAAATTTATTTGGAAGGATAAGGGGCCCCAAATAGCCAAAAATGTCTTAAAACAGAACAAAGTTGGAGGACTCTCACTTCCTGAATTTAAAGCATATTACTTAGCTACAGTGGTAAAAACTGCATGGCACTGGTGCAAGGACAGACAGATTGACTAATGGAACCAAATCGAGAGCTTAGAAATTGACCCTCACATCTACAGTCAAGTGATTTTTGACAAGGCTGTTAAGCTCACCCAGCTGGACCAGAACAAATGGTGCTGGGAGAACTGGATAGTCATATCCAAAAGAAAGAATACCCTTATCTCACACCTTACACAAAAATTAACTCAAAATGGATCAAGGATTTAAATATAAAAACAACAACCATAAATCTCCTAGAAGAAAATGTAGGAAAACATTTTCAATATCTTGCAGTAGGCAGTAGTTTCTTAAACCTTATGCCCAAAGCATGAGCAACAAATGAAAAAATAGATAAATGGGACCTCCTCAAAATTCAACACTTTTGTACCTGTAAGGACTTTGTCAAAAGGGTGAAAAGGCAGCTGACTCAATGGGAGAAAATATTTGACAATCACATATCTGATAAGGGTTTAATATACATGATATATAAGGAGAACATACAACTCAACAATAAAAAGACAAAGTATCTGATTAAAAAATGGGCAAAAGACTTGAAAAGACAACTGTCCAAAGAAGAAATGCAAATGGCATAAAAACACATGAAAAATGTTCAACATCACTAGTGATTAGGGAAATGCAAATCAAAACTATAATGAGCACTCAGAACTGAGTGGGAGAGAGTGTGGTCTACAGTGTGAACTGTGTTCTATGGTTGGTGGCAAGGCTCCAGGATGTGTAAGTTCATTGAGGTTGGTGGGCCACACTGTGGGAGATGTTTGTGTGGGATGTGGTGGGAGGTGTGGGAGGTGGGCAACATGGGAATCCCAGTGGGTTCCGTGTAATATTTTAGGTAATCTAAGCACCTCTTAAAATATATGTATATATATATATATAAATAACATTTTTGTAAGCAAATACACATATATGCATATATATTTATATATCATTTTACAAATGTTTGTATGTATTGTGAGAATTTTGATTTTTACCCATAAAAAAAAAAAAAAAACTATAATGAGATATCAGTTCACACATATTAGACTGGCCGCTATTAAAAAGTTGGAAAACTGTAAATGTTGGAGAGGATGTGGAGAGCTTGGAACACTTATTCACTGTTGGTGGGAATGTAGAATGGTACAGCCACTGTGTAGCACAGTTTGGCATTTCATAAGAAAGTTGCATATAGACTTGCCATGGGACCCAGCAATACCATTGTTAGGTGTATATACCCAGAAGACCTGAGAGCAGTGACACGAATAGATATCTGCACATGAATGTTCACAGCGGCGTTACTGATGATAGCCAAAAATTAGAAACAGCCCAGCTGTCCATCAACTGATGAATGGATAAATAAATTGTGGAGTGTACGCACGATGGAATATTATGCAGTGGTAAGAAGAAATGAAGTTGTGAAACATATGACAACATGAATGAACCTGGAGGACATTATGTTGAGTGACGCAAGCCAGACACAAAAGCACAAATACTGTATGATTGCCCTATTATGAACTAAATATATTACATGAAATATAAATAATGTGAAATATGACTATGGGTAGAAATACATATATAAGACAATTTTTCTTTGAAGCTGAACAAATGTAAATTAATACTACAAAATGTAAATAGCAAGTTAAAAAAAAAAAACATTATGCTAAGTGAAGGAGACCAGACACAGTATTACATATTGTATGACTCCACTTATATGTTATATAAATATAAATCAAGTTATAACGATGAAATGAGATTAGTGGTTATGTAGATTTGAAGAAGGAATGCTAAGGGGCATGGAATCTTTCTTTTTGGAGTAATGGAATTATTCTAAAGTTTTTTAGATGGTGAATGTACAAGATTGCGATTTTACTAAAAACCATTGATTATAAACTTTGGATTGAATACCTAGAAGCACCAGCTATATACAGTGGGGGAGCATACAGAGATTGAGAGATGAGGAATTTTCTTGTTGGTTTCTCTGTTTTTTGTTTATTATTATTATTGAAATAATGAAAATGCTCTAATGATGATTGAAATTATGAATGCACAACTATGTGATTATGCCAAATACCATTGTTTGTACACTTTGGATGAATTGTATCCTTTATTAATATGTATCAATAAAATTGATTTGTTTAAAAAAAATAAAGAAGGAACATAAACCTCAAAACAACAACAAAAAACAAACAAAACTATCCCTCCCCAAATTTAAATAACTTACATTGCTGAGCAATTTATGCTTCAGGGCATTGTCAAAAACAATAGCACAATCAGCTGGTAATTAGTGGAACCTAATGGCGGGCTTAATACAAAATGAAGTAGCCAGCTTAAAAGAAGATCAGGGAAAAAGACAGGCAAAAAAGAACCCTGATAAAACTTCTGTCATCCTTGAGAGACTTTGCACATGTCCAAGGCTGTACCCTCTGAGGAGTGACACTAAAGACTTCACACTGAGAGGAAAATAGGCTTTACTGAAATAGCCTAGCTGAGTCATAAAACAAATAAACAAGCAATAAAAACTAGCTCTGGAAGGGAGGGATTCAGTATTTAGACTCACTACAAGATATTACCTAAAATGTCCAGTTTTTCAGCAGAAAATTGAGACATGCTAAGAAACAGGAATATGTCTCCCATTCAGAAGGGAAAAAAAAGCAAAAAACATAAACTGCTTGTGATAGGGACTAGATGACAATTTTATCAAAGATATAAAAGTAGCCATTATGAATATATTCAAAAAATGATGAGATACCATACAAAAGGAGTAATGGAAGGTATGAAGAAAATGTCTCATCAAATAGAAAATATCAATAAAGAGAAGTTAATAGAAAAAGAGCTGAATGGACATGTTGGAGATGAAAATTAGAATAATTGAAATGACAAAATTATTAGAGGAGCTCTAAAGGAGATTTGAACTACTGGCAAGAAAAAAGTCTTTAAAATTTAAGGTAAGAGAAATGGAGATTATGCAAACCAAACAACAGACAGAAAATAAAATAAATAAAAGTAAACTGATTTTTACCCACAATAAAAAAAAATACTGGAAAAAAAAAAATAAACGTTACTCAAGGAAATATTGGGCACCTTTAAACTCATCAACCTGTAAGTAGTGGTAGTACCAAAAAATAAAGGAGCAAAGTATTTGAAGAAATAATGACTGAAAACATCCAAAATTCCCTGAAAAGGGGTAATCTCCTCATCCACAAGACTCAATGAACTCCAGTTAAGATAAATATGAGATCCACACCAAAACATATCAAGGTAAAAATTCTTAAAGCCAATGACAAAAAAGAAAATCTTGAAATCAGCAAGAGAAAAATGCTCCTTCACATACCAAGGAACAACAATATGATTAGCATTTAACTTATCAATAAAAGCAATGGTGGTTATGAGGTAGAGGGATGTGCAGAAAGTGAAAACAAACATACAAACAACTATCAATGAAGAATCTTATATCCAGCAAAACTATCTTTCAAAAAATGGAAACAAAAGATACAAAAATGGAGAGAATCTGAAAGCAGATCTACCTTACAAGAAATGTTAAAGGAAATTCTTCAGGCTGAGAACAAGTAAATCCAGATGGAAATTCAAATCCACTCAAAGACAAAAGGAACATTGGTAAAGGTAATTACATGCTTGTAAAAGATAATATAATCCATATTTTTCTTCATTTTTTCTCAAGTGATTTAAAAAGCAATTGTACACAACAATATGTCTGTAATTATATTGTTGGACCTATAACATATAGAGACATAATATATTTGGCAGTAAGAGCACAAAGGAGGTGGATGGGAACAGAATTCTATTCAAGTACAGAAATGATACCAGATGATAATGTGAATCCATAGGAACAATTGAGGAGAGTTATATAGTAAATAAATATATAAATATAACAAACTCTGTAAATGCATATTTATTTTCCTTTCTTTCCTTAGCTTCTTTAACAGAAATAAAATTATATAAAGTGAAAATTATAACAATTATATTGTTTCTGACAAAATTAGATATATGTAACAATAATAGTAAAAAGGGGGGAAGAAAGAATAAAGCTATATAGGATTAGTGTTTTTATATTTCACTTGAAGTAAGATACTATACATCTGAAGTAGATTCTAAGTTAGTTGTATATGGCAAGCACTAGAGAAACCACAAGAAAACAAACTTAAACGAAGTGGGGAAACCTCATAAAAGGAATTCAAATTTTACATTAGAAAATATTCACTTAATGCAAATTGAGCTCAGTCTGACCAATGTGCAAGTTCCTGAGAGGTGTTTTGGTATCCAATTTACAGTTCTATAGAGTCTGTAACAAAAACACTGCTAAGAGTGACCAGGGCAGAGAAATATAGAAATGAATATTACCTCATCATCAGAGCATGAATCTCTTTTTATTACTTGTTGGTGCTAACATGGAGCTTGCCTGCCAGACCCTTGCTGAATGTGTAATAGTGAACAGAAACGAGGGAGTATTTAGAAGGTATTGAAATGTATGAGCTGAGCCTTCACCTTTGCCAAAATGTATTGCCTGATATTTCTCTGGAATCAAGTACATTTTTGGTTAATAACAATAATTTTTAAATAAATTTCAGGTTACTGTTTATATTATTACTTTAATTTCAAAATAAACCTTGCCTGGGATGTTTATCAAAGAACAGCAGTAACACAAAGCATCCTGCCACTAAATCCCTATGAAAGAGAGAGAAATTGAGCATCTCAGTAAATTCATCATCCTAATTAGATTCCTAGACATCAGCAAAAAATTACAAGCCATACTAAGAAAGTGGAAGAAATGTCCCAAGCAAAGGAATATATCAAAGCCCCAGATGAGACAAAAGATTTGAGATAACTAATCAAGGAGATTCATACAAATTTCCAAAATTGAATTAATGAGTTGAAGGACAATATGGCTAAGGAGATAAAGGACATCAAGAAGACACTAGAGAGCACAAACAAAAAATTGAAAACAAGAATAGAAAAGTAATAGAGCTCATGGGAATGAAAGACACTGTAGGTGAGATATGAAAACATATTAGAGGGAGTGGATATGGCTCAAGTAGTTGAGTGCCTGCTTCCCACATGGGAGGTCCTGGGTTTGGTTCCCAATGGCTCCTAAAAACAACAACAACAGCAACAACAACAAAAAAACAACATATGAAAACAAACAAACAAACAACAACTCAGGGAAGCCGATGTGTCTCAGTGGTTGAGTACTGACTTCCCACAAATAAGGTCCCAGGTTCAATCCTCTTCCCTGGTAATTAAAAAAAAAAAAAAAAAAAAACCACACACACACACACACAGACACACACATTAGAGGTATACAACAGCAGACTTGAAATGATAGAAGAAAGAATGTGTGATACCAAAGACAGAACAGCTGAAATAGAAGAGAGAAAAGAACAGAGAGAGAGAAGAATGGAAAAAATTGAGCAGGGGCTCAGGGAGTGGATTGAAAACATGAAACGCAACAACATACAAGTCATGGGAGTTTCCAGAAGGAGAAGAGAAGGAAAAAGGAGAAGAAAGAGTATTTGAGGAAATAATAGCTGAAAATTTCTCAACTCTAATGAAAGAAATGAACTTACATGTCCAAGAAGCACAGAATACACCAATCAATAAATACAAATATACGTACTCCAAGACACATACTACTTAAAATGTCAAACATCAAAGATAAAGAAAAAATTCTGATAGCAGCAAAGGAGAAGCAAATATTCACATACAATGACACCCAGTTAGACTTAATGTGGATTTCTCAAAAGAAATCATGGAGGCAAGAAGACAGTGTTATGATACAATAAGGATACTGAAAGAGAAACTCTGCCAGCTGAGAATTCTTTATCCAGCAAAATTGTCTTCAAATATGAAGAGTATAAATATTAACAAACAAACAGAAACTAAGAGAGTTCATAGAAAATAAAATCCACCTTTGCAGGAAGTATTAAAGAAAACCTTAGAGTCTGAAAGAAAAAGACAGGAGAGAGAGGCTTGGAGGAGAGTATAGAAGAAAGAATAGCAGAAAGGATAACCAAAGAGTAAAAAGACAGACAAAATTAAGTTATGTGAAAAGCAAAGAATAAAATGGTGGAAGTAAATAATGAATTTACAGTAATATCGTGGAATGCGAATGGATTTGACTCCCCAATCAAAAGATATAGGCTGACAGAATGGATTAAAAAAAAAAAAAAAAACATGAGACATGCATACCATATGCTGCTTACAAGAGACTCACCTTAGACCCAGGGATACAAACCAGCTGAAAGTGAAAGTTGGAAAAAGATACTCCACGCAAAAGGTAACCAAAAAAAGAACAAGGGTAGCTATACTAATATGGGACAAAACAGACTTTAAATGCAAAAAAGTTATAAGAGATCAGAAGTCCATTATATATTAATAAAACGGACATTCCACCAGGAAGATATAGCAGTTGTAAATAGCTATGCATCTAACCAGGTGCCACAAAATACATGAGGCAAATTCTAACAAAACTGAAGGGAAAAATAGACATCTCTACAATAATTGTTGGAGACTTCAACATACCACTCATATCATTAGATAGAACAACAAGGAAGACAGATGATCAACAAGGAAACAGAACTTGAACAACATTATAAATAAGTTAGATCTAACAGACATATACAGAATGTTGCATTCAAGCTCAGCGGGTTATACATTCTTCTCAAGTGCCCATGGACCTTTCTCCAGGATAGACCACATGTTATTTCATAATGCAGCTCTCATTTAAAAAAAAAAAAAAGATTGAAATTATACAAAGCACCTTCTCAGATCATAATGGAATGAAACTGGGAATCAATAATAGGAAAGAGGTAAATTTGCAAACATGTGGAGGCTAAACAACACATCATAAATAATCAGTGGGTCAAGAAGAAATTGTAAGTGAAATCAGCAAATACACTGAGAAAAATGAAAATGTGAACACAATTTATTAAAACTTAAGTGATACAACGAAGGCAGTCTTGAGAGAGAAATTTATAGCCTTAAACACCTATATTAAAAAAGAAGAAAAGCTAAAATCAAAGATCTAACCAAACAATTGGAGAAACTAGAAAAAGAACAGCAAACCAATCCCATAGCAAGCAGAAGGAAAGAAATAATAAAGATTAGAGCAGAAATAAATGAAATTGAGAATAAAAAACAATAGAGAAAATCAACAAAACCAAAAGCTGGTTCTTCAGGAAGATCAATGAAATTGACAAACCACTAGTTAGACTAACAAAGTAAAAAAGAGAGAAGATGCAAATGAAAGGGGGAAGTTATGGCTGACCCCACAGAAATAAAAAGAATCATAAGAGGATATTATGAGAAACTGTATATCAACAAACTAGACAACTGAGATGAAATGGACAAATTTCTAAGAAATGAATAAACAACCTACACTGACACTACAAGAAATACAAGAACTTAACAAACCAATCACATTTAAAGAGATTGAATCTGTCATCAAAAATCTCTCAACAAAGAAAGGTCCAGGACCAGATGGCTTCACAGGTGAATTCTAACCAGCATTTTGAGAAGAATTAGCATCAATCCTGTTTAAACTCTTCCAAAAAATTGAAGAGGAGCAAAAATTGCCCAACACATTTTATGAAGCCAATATCACCCTAATACCAAAGTCAGATAGCAACACTACAAGAAAAGAAAATTACAGACCAATCTCTCTAAAGAACATAGATGCAAAAATTCTCAAGAAAATACTTGTAAATCGAATCCAAAAGCATATTGAAAGACTTATACATTTTGACTAAGTTAAATTTATTCCTGGTATGCAAGCCTGGTTCAACATAAGAAAATCAATAAATGTAATACACTACATTAACAAACTGAAGGAAAATAACCACATGATTATCTCAATTGATACAGAAAAGTCAGTCGACAAAATCCAGCATCCTTTCTTGATAAAAACACTTAGAAAGATAGGAATAGAAGGAAAATTCCTCAATATGATAAAAGGCATATATGAAAAGCTCACAGCCAACATCATACTCAATGGGGAAAGTTTAAAAGCTTTCCCTCTAAGATAGGGAACAAGACAAGGATGCCCACTATCACCATTGTTATTCAACATTGTACTAGAAGTTCTAGCTAGAGCAATTAGACAAGAAAGAAAATTTAAGGCATCCAAATAGGAAAAGAGGAAGTAAAATTCTCATTATTTGCACATCACATGATCCTATATTTAGAAAATCCTGAAGTGTCTAC
Source organism: Tolypeutes matacus (assembly GCA_026826555.1). Lineage (NCBI taxonomy): Eukaryota > Metazoa > Chordata > Mammalia > Cingulata > Chlamyphoridae > Tolypeutes > Tolypeutes matacus. The sequence goes on from JAKSZT010004015.1 coordinate 12,117,737, forward strand.
AACTGTGGCAGTTTGAGATTATTTATGAATTAAAAAAAAAAAGATTATGTTTGTAAACTGGTCTGTTCCTCTGGGCATGATACCCTTTGATTGTATTAGATTTAGCTGAGGTGCCTTTGATTAAACTATGTTAAGATTAGGGCTTTAATTCAACCATGTCATTAGAGTGACTCAGTTTGTGTCCCTGTCCCCTTTGTGGTCTGTATAAATGGACACTCAATCAAGGAGATACACACAAGTAGATATACAGAGAAGAAATACACAGAGGAATAGGGAGAGCTCCAATAGACATGAAATTGGAATGAACTTTGATCCTGTGGCCCCCAGGAAGAGAGATGAGCCATTTGCCTGATAGTCTACAGCTGACCTTATGAAGAGATGACAGCAGCTAGGCCCAGAAAGAAACAAGCCCTCTAGCCTACAGTTGAGATTGGAAGAAGATGGGTCCACAGGGCCTTAAGAGGAAGAGGAAGGCTGAACCCTCACAGACATCACCCAACATCTTGCTTCAACACGTGACAACAGACATTTGGAGCAGAAATACCTCTTATGGTATCTCGAGTTGGACTCTTTAGGGCCTTTAAACTGAAGTTTTTACCCCCAATAAATAACTTTATAAAAGCCAACAGATTTCTGGTACTTTGCATCAGCACCCCTTTTACTGACTAATACAACAACAAAGCTACTTGAGCTAATAAATGAGTTCAGCAAAGTGGCAGGATATAAGATCAGCTTGCAAAAATCAGAAATTTTTTTGTATAATACTATTGAACAATCTGAGAAGGAAATCAGGGAAAAATTCCATTTACAGGAGCAACAAAAAGACTCATATACCTAGGAATGATTTAACCAAAGAAGTACAGGATGTATTTGCAGAAAACTAAAAAACAATGCTAAAAGAAAACAATAAAGACTTAAACAAATGGAAAGGCATTCCGTGTTCATGGATTGGAAGAATAAATATCGTGAAGATGTCAATCCTACCCAAACTGATTTATATATTCAATGCAATACCAATCAAAATTCCAACAGACTACTTTACAGAAATAGAAAAGGCACTTACCAAATTCAGTTGGAAGGGAAAGTGCACCCAAAAAGCCAAAAGCATTCTGAAAAAGAAGAGCAACATGGGAGAAATTTCACTGCCTGACTTTGAAACATATTACAAAGCTACAGTGGACAAGATAGCATGATACTGGCATAAAGATAGTCAAATTGATCAGTGGTATAGAATTTGTAGTCCAGAAATAAACCCTCACCTCTACAGCCAACTGGTTTTTGACAAACCTACCAAGGCCATCCTAATGGGACAAAACAGTCACTTCAACAAATAATGCTGGGAGAACTGGATATTTATAACCAAAAGAATGAAAGAGGACCCCTATCTCACTCCCTATACAAGAATCAACTCAAAATGTATCAAAGACCTAAATATAAAAGCCAGGACCATAAAACTACTTGAAGAAAATATAAGGAAACATCTTAAAAACCTTGTGGTAGGTGGTGGTTTCTTGGACCTTACACCCAAAGCAGGTGGAGCAAAAGAAAAAAAAAAATAGACAAATGGGACCTCCTCAAAATTAAACACTTTTGCACCTCAGCCACGAGGGAAATGCAAATCAAAGCCACAATGAAATATTGCTTCACACTCATTAGTATGGTTAAAAGAAAAAAGAAAAATAATAACAAGTGTTGCTGAGGATGTGGAGAGAATTCTGTTGGGATTATAAAATTATAGGAACCCTTTGGAAAAGAGTCTGTCAGTGTCTCAGAATGTTAAACACAGGATTACCATTTGACATAGCAATTCCACTCCTAAGTATGTACCCAAGAGAAATGAAAACATATGTCCACACAAAAACCTCTACATGAATGTTCATAGCAGCATTAGTCATAATAGCCAAAATTGTCACAGCCCAAATATCCAACAACTGATGAGTAGATAAAGGAAATGTGGTATATCCATACAATGGAATATTATTCAACAGTAAAAGGAATGAAGTTCTGGTCTATGCTACAATATGGGTGAATCTTGAAAACATTTTGCTAAGTGAAAGCATCCAGTCACAAAGGATTGCATGTTATATGATTACATTTACATGAAATGAAAGAAATATTCTAAAATTGATTGTGATGATAGATGCACAACTCCATGAATATACTAAAAGCCATTAAATGGGTAAATTGTAACAATTGTGAAATATATCTCAATGAAGCTGTCTTTACAAAAAGCAAAGAAGGGGTGCAGATGTAGCTCAAGTGCTTCCCATGTGCAAGGTCCTGGGTTCGATCCCTGGTAACTCCTAAAAACAAAACAAACAAATGAAAAAAAAAAAAAAAAACCAACTCTCAATCCCTAGTACTTCCTAAGGGGGGAAAAAAAAAAGCAAGGAAGGAAAATGTTTATATATCAGAAAAAAAGAAAGAATGCAAACCAGAATTGTGAACAAGAATTGATATGATACAGCCCACTGGAATATCAGAAGACAATGTTGTCTAGAGGGGCTGAGGGTTTTACAGACAAATGAAAAGAGAGGAGTACTCAGGTCTGTAAATAGTAGAGAGCAAGTTCTGAAATCCCTGCCTAGATAAAAAACCAAAGTACAATCCATTTTTAAAAATCTTCTCTCAGTGATCTAAGAATGAGTTGCTGAAGGCCATAATTAGAAAAAGGATTGCAATCCTATCTATCGCACATATGGGTGGGGATCAGAAATCAGAATTCAGTACTATTCACATAGTAGAAGCATTACAAATGCAGAAATTAACAGAAATAACTCACTCAGAAACAATAATACCTTGCACCCTGTGTAAGCAATGCAGAGGCTCTCTTCTTAGAACTTGGTACCTTCACATTTCAGAGTATGAGCAACTCTTGGGGGACAAAAGAGTTTTAAAAGTTAAACATCTTTTACTTAACATGAACTAACTGTGGCAAAAGGTGGCAAATTACCATGAAATATCTAATTACAAATAATTGAGATTTCAAACCCCAATAACCAAAGATAAAATTTCAAACTAACATATTCTGTAGCTGTTTTCCTAAAGTGATTTTATGACCTTTCTTTATCCCATCAGTCATGGGGGATGACCTACTGACACAAAATGACCCCTTTCTTGTTCTCCCCTGAACTCTGTCTAGTCTTCAGCATTTTCTGCCTTCATGGTTCTCAACTGTTGCCTATAATATGTCACTTCCTAAGAACTTTGCTTAAGTTCTACTGGGTTATTTCCCTCCATTTTAATATCCTGATGATTTCCCATTCAGTCTTTTAAGGTGAAATTCCTGCTCTAAATGTTCCCAAATTTTTAAAAGCATAATTAGTTTTTCCTCATTCCAATATGTAATAACTCTTCTATTATTCCCCCATAATCTAAAATTTATCATACTATGGAGTTGTATTCATGTTTATCTTCTTCTGTAGAATATGAAATTCTGGAAAGCAGGGATGGTTCTTAATCATTCCCCACTACTTCCTCCCAATCCCTGGCCCCAACCACACTATAATACTTGATAAAATGTCTGCCGTGTATCAAAATAAAAACAATAAACATTAAAAAATCAAGGCATGATAATCAAATGCTTAAAAAAAAAAAAAGACTGTTAAAAGCATTTAATAGGGGAGAGGTTGTAGCTCAGTGCTTGAGCGCCTGCTTCCCATGTACGAGGTCCTGGGTTTAATCCCTGGTACCTCCAAAAGAAAAAAAAAAGCATTTAATAGCCCTTTACCAAACTAAGATTCCCTACAATTATGGGAATTATGAGGAAGGTTGATAGTATCAACAATGAGTAGTATCTTTTTACCTTTAGCGAAGAGAAATTGGAGAAACTCTCCTGCTACTGTCAGATAACACCAGCAATAGTAATTGCTAATAGGCCCTATGCTAAGTTCCAAAGGCATTTTCTCATGTGATTCTCACAGTAACTCAACTTTCCATCTGTTTTAGTTTCTTAGGCTGCTTAAAGCAAATACCATGAAATGGGCCTGATTTAACAATGGGAATTTATTTGCTCATGGTTTTGTCTTTTTGGTCTATCTATCTATCATCTATCTATCTATCTATCTACCTATCTATCTATCTATCTATCTATCTATCTATCTATCTGTTTTGTTTTATTTATTTATTTGCTCATGGTTTTGAAGCTGGGAAAATGTCCAAATCAAGGCATCATCGAGGCGATGCTTTCTCCCTGAAGACCTGCTGCCCATGATCCTTGATCCTTATGTTGCATAGCAAGGCATATGGTGGTGTCTACTGGTCTCTCTCTTCTTTTCCAGGTTTCCCTTTTTCAGTTTCCTGCTTCTGCAAATTTCTCTCAGTCTGAATTTCATCCTCTTATAAAGGACTCCAGTAATAGGATTAAAACCTATCCTGATTGAGGTTGGTCACACCTTAATTGAAGTAGCCTCACCAAAAACAGAGGTGACTCTCAGATGAGCTCAATCACTAACAAGAATGCATTATATTGTGGTACGGTATTTTCCTTCATCTACCCAGGACCACACCAATTTACTTTCATGTTGCATTAACAATCAGAGATCTTGGCAGCTTCATCTATATCATTACAAATGTCTTTTTATGCAATAATAAGATGAGAAAATTATAGACCTTTGAAAACTGGAGCATCTATCAAATGTTGCTAATTCTTAATTTATACAATTAATGGATTTATAGATAAAAGCTTGCTGGTGATTAAGATATTCATCCATATTGCCAGGCAAATGCTAACCATATTCCTGGCACATGTTCAAAGATTAATGGAAAAGTTATTTTTTAAAAGGTGCAGGAAAAAAAAATCTAATGTGTTGTCAACAAAATAGGTGTCAATAATACATTATAAACCATGGGGTATAGCTTAGATCTACAGGGTATCATAGTGAAAAGTTCTATATAATAAAGCCAGAAGACTGAGTTTAAACCTAGTTTTCCCATTTAGTGGCTATGTGACCCAGAGCAAGTCACTCAATTGCCCGTGTTCTATTTTCACTTATCATGAGAGCCCGGCTAGCTCAGTCAGTAGAGCATGAGACTCTTATTTTCACTTATCTATTTAAATAATAGGTAATGATATTTGCTTCATAAAGTTTTGTAGAGATTATATGAATTAAATCAAGAGAAAATACATAATTTAATACCTGCAATTATAATTAGTCAAATTTGTTGAAATTTTTGAAGGTATGATCTTAAAAGACATCATCAGCAATAAAAGCCACTTTGTGATTACCTGTGAGAGACATTTAATACACGATACATACTCATATGCACACAAAAACACGTACACATACATATTAATATAAGTATAAATACCCATATACATATTACATATATATAATTCTCATTATAAAGTGATAAAGAGACATTTTAATGCAGTTATTAAGTGTACAGACTTTAGAACAAGAGGGTTGAATGCAAATACTGGCTCTCCCACCTTCCCGTTGTGTGATCTTAGATAAGTCACCTGAACTTTGAAAGCCTTAGTTTATTCATCTGTAAAATGGGCATATTAATAAAACTCATTTCATTGTGTTTTGCTGAAAATTAACTTAAATAATCCATGTTTAATAGAGCACTCTTTATATTGTGAGTTCTCAATATATGCTAAGTGTTTTTATCATCTCCACTTAACCAATGAGGAAACCAAGGCTCAGATATCCATGTCCCCCAATGTGGAAATGAACAGATTAAACATCTGTATTTGAGTTCTATCCAACCCTAAAACCCACGCTCTTTCTCCAGCAAAATGCTGCTATTAATATTTCATTGACTCATCCTCGCCACTCAGGGAGTTTTCTATTATTTGCCCTTATATACCTGATGCCCATAATTTTCTTCAAGTAAAAATGGTTTAGTTGTGGCTCACCAATAACAAAATACAAATCTGTATAAGACAGAAGATATACTCACTTTCATTTGGCTTTTTCTAAAAAGTATGTTGAAACCACTAGGAGGGTCTCAATGTGAGAATAACATCATAGAAGAATGCTGTTAATTGATAACAAGCATAACTACGTGGGATCCATTGAAAAAATGTGCAAGAAACCTGCAGATGAAAGTTTCCATTGACAAAATAACATTAACTGGTAATTATATTGAGATTTTTCATTTATTATTATTAGAATTTATAAATGTTATATTATTTCAACCCAACAAAACTTCATGTGGTAAATTAAAGAAATGGTATTACTTACAGATAATTAACAAGATTAGGCCATTTTCACAGAGCTAGTAAGTGGCAGAGTTGAATCTGAAACTATGCTGCCTGTAGGAGTTTGCTCTCCCAAGCATCCCACCATCACGATTTGTACAGTGCTAGCACACGAGGCAAGCAGTTGGAAGTGTCTTGCAACACAATCATATCCAATTTCAAGACCAGTGTGTCTTTATTTTCTCAACTGAGACAGATTTCAAAAACAAATGGAGAATCAGTGGCATTTGAAATAAAGAGTAATTATTGCTTTTTATGGCAGACATAATGCTTATTTAATGTTAACATAATGGAGACAGACTAGCCTGGAATAAACAGTAGTTATAGTAAGGGATCCAGAGTATTTTGTATTTGTCAAATGAAGCTTTGACAGTATAGGTTCAATGTGTTCACCAATGGGAATAAATGATGGCATAAACTGATAAGGTGGGAAGACCGTTTTCCTGTGTTTTTTTTTTTTCACATTTAATGAGAAATGCTATTGTGTCATCAACCCAGACTTGGCATAATGACTGTTATTCTCATTCTTCCCATCGCTATCCTATCTGCACATCAATTAAAACCTTGGTTAAAAAAAAGAAGAAGAAGAAGAAGAAGAAGAAAATAAAACACTATGTGCTATGTCTTCAATCCTGAAGATCTAGTGGCATGGAAAGGAAAATGAGAGTTGCTTCTCAGCACACCAAAGACTCTGCTTATCAGAGAGAAGTTCAGATAGCTGACTGGAGATGACTAATAAACTCCAACCCCTGAAGGGAAAAAAAAGTTCCTTTACCAAAATGACAACCAGATAGGCCACCAATTATTTTACTTTAGGATTTTTATGCCATGGCGCTTCAGTTTCCTAATCAAAATCTCTCTGCAAACTCTAGTTCTATTTATACTTACAGATTATCCACTCTGAGACATAGAGCTGCTAAGGATATCACAACCATTAGATAATTCAGTGATTGCTATCTCCTGTAAATATCTGGAGGATGGTGATAGAATATGGAAGATAAAAGTATGCTTTACAGTATAGGTATCAGAACCTGGGTTTAAGTATAGGCTCTGAGTCTGGATCCCTTCTCTTCTGCTCACTAACTGTGGGACTTTGGGCAACTTAACCTCTAAATTCCATCAGTTTTCTAATCTCTAACATTAGGTATTATGATGTATAATTTAGCATATTTATTGGAAGATTAAATAAGCTGATATATTTAAAATGCTTGAAATAGTTTTTGATATTAAAAAATTCATCAATGTATATCAGACATTATTATTATAAATATATCATTTGATTCTTATCCCCCCCAAATCCTATGAGACTGGAAAGTTAAAGAGTATTAGGCCCACCACAAGCAGGTGCTCTGCCTGGCCCCACACACAGGTGCGCTGCCAGGCCTCGCAAGCAGGTGAGCTCCCCAGGCCCCGCGAGTGGGTGCACCATCAGGCCCCACACGCGGATGCACCGCTGGGCACTGTGAGCAGGTGCGCCGCTGAGCACCACAAGCAGGTGCTCCGCCAGACCCCACGAGCCACGCAAGATGATGACATAACAGGAGAGTGACATAAGGGAGAGCCAAGACAAGACATGACAAAAAAAACAGGAACTAAGGTGGCGCAGGCGGTAGGACACCTCTCTCCCACATCGGAGTTTCCAAGGATCAAATCCCAGTGAAGATTGGAGGAGGAAGAGGAGAAGAGAGGGCAGGAAACAGACACAGAGAGTTACCCAGCGAATGGACACAGAAACAGTAAAAATGGGGGGGGGGGCAGCTAAAAATGGATAAAAGTAAATAAATAAATCCTTAAAAAAAAAAAAAAGTATTAGGCCCAATTAATAGATGAAGAAAATATGTCCAAAATGATTAATTACAGGGACCCTACTTATCCAAAACAGAGGAAGGAGGTTGGCAAATCCTCTTCTGACAAAGTAAATATATAATTGGACAAATCTGCCAAAACAACAATTTCAGTGCTCTGGGATTTGGCCAAAGGCTTACAGAAAACTGAGATGCTTTTTTTCTGAGAAACTAATGAAGTACAGATAAGAATAGTTGGATGAGTCTGGAATTATTGTTTGGAACTGCTCCCACCACTCAGCTCCAACATAGTAGGCATGTTGGAGGGGGAGAATGTATGAAAAAAACAAAACAAAACAAAACAAAAACAGCTCCACTTCTGAAGCGAGATCAATTAATTTAGAATGGAAGGCTCATGTCCAGCAGAGAAAGGAAAAGGCCTGAAAATATGCTAGCCTGAGATTTTGGTCCCAGTGGGGAGAGAGGCAGAGCAGCAGACTAACCAAGGATTTAACAGGAAAATGTGGGAGGTGAGATAGCCATAGACAGACTTGATATATACTCTACATATATCTGGCTGTACAGAGGCTATGCACATTTGCACCAGAGATTGGAGATGGTTCAAGGTAGTCACACATTATTGACTGTCTTGAGGCTGCACACATGTACAAAAGACATATGAGAAGTCCCAGCAGAAAATAGACCAGAGACACTTGAAACTACCTAATTTTTTAGTGCACTTCCTAAAATACACACAGATCCATCAACAGAAAGCAGAAGCTTACTTGCTCAAGGTGTTTCCACATAACCTCTATCTACTCATTGTCTGACCATTATGCTATGCAGCAGAGCCAGTTCTAAGGAGAGGCACACTAGATGCCTAGGGTGAAAAATTTAAGAGGTACTCATTCTCAGGTTTGTGCAAGTGCCTGAGTCCCTCCATAAATTTTGCTTCTACCCAAAGCACAAACAACAAAAGAAAACATAGATAAATGAGACCTCATTAAAATTAAAAACTTTTTTTGCATCCAAGGACTTTGTCATGAAAGTAAAACAATCTATACAATGAGAGGAAGTATTTGAAAACCACATATCCAATTAGGTTTTATGATCCAGAATATACAAAGAAATCCTAAAACTCAACAACAAAAAGGCAAACAAGCCAGTGGAAAAAAATGGGCAAAAGACTTCAATAGACTTTCTCCAAAGAAGATAAATGAATGGCCAAAAGCCACATTAAAAGATGCTCAACATCATTAGCCATTAGGGAAATGCAAATCAAAACCACAGAGATACCCTTTTAACAAGCTAGAATGGCTACTATTAAAAAAAGAAAAAGAAAATTACAAGTGTTAGAGAGGAATTGTAGAAATAGAAACACTAATTAATTGTTGGTGGGAATGTAAAATGGTGCAGCCACTGTGAAACACAGTTTTGTGTTTCCATAGAAAGTTAAGTATAAAACTACCATATGACTCAACAAATCCACTTCTAAATATATATCCAAAATAATTAAAAGCAGGAACTTGAACAGAAATTTGCACATCAACGATCATAGTGGCATTATTCACAACTGCCAATAGATGGAAGCAACCCAAGTGTCCGTCAACTGATGAACGGGTAAACAAAATGTGGTATATGCACACAATGGAATATTAATCAGCTGTTAAAAGGAATGAAGTTCTGATTGATACATGTGGCAACATGGATGAAGCTTGAAGACTCCGTTGTGTGAAATAGCCAGATACAGAAGGACATGTATTGTATGATCTCACTGATATGAAATTATTAGAATAAGCAAATTCATAGTCAGAAACTAGAATGTATGTTACCATGAACCAGGGTGGGAGTGGGCAATGGGAAGTTAATGCTTTAATTGTACAGTTTTTATTTGGGTTTAAGGAAATGTTTTGGTAATGGATGGTAGTGATGGTAGTACAACTTTGTGAATGTAATTAATAGCACTGAAATTTGAATGTGGTTAAAAGGGGAAACTTAGGGTTCCATACACATTACTAGAATATAAATTGAAGCAAAAAGAAAATTCAGAGGACTGGACAGCACAAAGAGTGAACCCTATGGTGAACCATGAACTATGGTTATTAGCACAATTATAAAAATATTTCTCATCAGTTGAACAAATGTTGCAGCAGAGCCAGTTCTAAGAGAATTAAGGAAAGTACACTGATGCAAGATGGTAATAATACTACTCTGTATTTCATGCATGATTTTTCTGTAAACATATAACTTATGTAGTTTAAAAAAATGCTTCCAAGTCTCCTTATGTGCTTCACTCAAGTCCTAGTCCTGATATGCAGACATTTAGGCTAATGATAGGAAGCCAGATTTAAAATAATAATAATAATTTGAGCATACACAACAGTTACACCATGAGAAAGAAAGTTAGATTTCATAGATTTAGTCCAGACATGTTACTAAGCAAACAAAAAACTCCACTACCAACAACCACCTTCTGAGGAAAAGGAATATCAGAAACCAGAGTTGTCATAATATATTATCCAACATATCTCTTTCAGGGGCTTTCTTTAGTATTTCTTGTAAAACCAGTGTGATAGCAATGAACTGTATTAGCATTTGTTTATCTGATAATGTCTTTTAAAAACCTTCATTCCAGAAGGTTAATGTTGCTGGATATAGAATTCTTGATTGACAGTTTAATTTTTGTTTTCTTTTCACGTACCCCACTGCTTTCTGAGAAATTTTTCATTAATCAAACTGATGTTGCTGTAACCTCTGAATACAGTGTATTTTCTTGTAATTGTAGTTGTTATTTTAGCTTATTTCTTTTACTTGTTATTGTAGTTCCTATCTTATGTTAACTGAATGATCTATAGCATTGCTATAACCAGATGCTTGGCCCTCATTTACAGCTTCTCATCTACAGCCCATTTGTTTAGCATTTATAGCCCTCATTTACAGCCAGTTTGTGCTTACCCTAGCTAGCTTTTATCAGTTTCCAAGGGTTTGTCAGCCTGTCCTTGCACACTCGCTATTAATTGTAATTGAAACATAACCAATCAATATATTTCAACATAAATAACATCACTATCCATTTGTTTGAATCCCATAAAAACCCTAAGCTCTTTAGACTTGGGGAGACAGATTTGATTTTAACACCTGTCTCCTTGTGTGACTGCCTCACAATAAACTCTTTCTTTCCTTGAAATCCTGGTGTCATAATATCACCTTCTATGTGCATTGGGCAATGAGAATGAGCCCTTTGCTTGGTAATACTGCCCTCTACCAATGAGTCGTTTTTCTCTTAATTTCTAACTTATCATCACAAATACTTTAACTTCTGTTTGCTCTAGAGGTTTTATAGTTTTAAAGAGGTTTTAGATTTAAGTGTATGCTCCACTTTGTGGAGCGTGAATTATATTTAGCATGTATTTAGTGTGAATTATAGATAGTATTTATTTTATTTTATTATTTTATTTTATTTGTTTTGGTCTAAGAATATCTAATTTTTCCACTTCCACTTATTGAAAAGGCTATACTTTCTCCATTAAACTGCCATTGTACCTTGAACAAAAATGAGTTGTTCAGACATGTGTGGAGCTACACCTGACTCTCTAATACATGAAGAAAGTGTATTCTGACATAATTGTGCTCAGTGTTCTATAAATATCTATAAATAGCAATTAGTACAATTTGGTTGATTCTGTTGTTACAGTCTTCCACATTCTTCAATATCTATATATTTCCATATATGATATCATTATATGTGTTCTTTCTTATGTTATTTCTGATAAGAAGTGAGAGTAGTTTGGAGTTTTGTTTTCTTATAGATGTTTTTAAAATACTCTCTCAACATGTTTCATCAGTTTTTTTCAGAGTAAATTATTGAAATCTTCAAAACATGCTGTAGATTTGCCTCGGTGTTTCCCAGACCACGGTGTTAGAGGCTAGAAATACGGAAAAAAAAAAATTTAGATTGTAACTGAGGAGGCTATGAAATCGTAGACAAGCTTTTGCTTTATGCAAAAGATGCTTGTGCCCAAACTTTGTGTTTTGTCTCCCATTGCCGACATTGCTTGTTCTAGTCTGATACTTAACAGAGGCTATAGCCATTCAAGTGTCACTTCTTCTTAGAGAAGGCTCCCCAAGTTGCACTACCCAAATCTTTGTCTCTTGAGTTGAGTTTGATGCAACTGTCAAAACCTGAAACCCTAAATCTCTTAAGTGGTAAAGGCCCCCAAAGAAGCTGAGGCTCCAATGTTCATGTAAGTCCAATGGTAGATATCCATATAGGTATATAGATATAGATTTTTGATATGCCTGTGTGTGTGTTTGTGTGTGTGTGTTTGTGAGAGTGTATCTCACTATATTGGATATGACAGATTATCCTGGAGTATGTTATATGAATCACAGGTTTAACTCAACCTTTCTGTAAATCCATGGATAAAATTATCTATTTAATATTTATTTGCTTTGAAGTTTGTTCAGGGTGAATATAACTGCCCAACTAAATTTCTGAATTGAATTTCTGGAAATAAAGAAGTAAGTGGATGACAAACACCAGAGTAGTACAATAAAACATTTAAAATTTCCCCAGAAGATAAGTTTCAGAAATCTGTAATCACAAATTCTCTTATTTTCTCTTTGGTATATCCATTTGTGATGTAGCTCATTTCATTTGTTCTCCCTAACCACAAAACTAAGTTCCCAGATTCTTTTCTCCTACTTTATGATTGTATAATTGGCTGCTTTTAAAATAACATTGTCAAAATTATTAATCTTACATTGATGTTGGTTAAATTAAGAGAAAAGGGACTCATGTCCTCATTAACGTGATGTATCATTATATCAATTGTCTGTTCTGGCAAGAAATTGGTCATATAAATTTTCAGGCATAGCTATATTTAAAAAGGCAGGAGCTACAAAAAAATTCCCTTGTCATTAGAATTAGAATAATCTAATAAAAACAATAAATAAAAATAGTTGACTTCCATAAGGTAAGGCAATAAAAATGTTCACCTAACTGAATTAAAAATAAAAATATCATATTTTTATACAAAACACTCTTCTTATTGAGGGTTACTTTATAGGATAAGCCATTTTTTTTTTAAGATTTTTATTTATTTATTCATTTATCCCCCCCTTGCTGTTTGTGCTCGCTGGGTCAGCTAACCACGCCGTGCGGGCGGGCTTGCCTTCACCAGGAGGCCCCGGGAACCGAACCCGGGGCCTCCCATATGGTAAACGGGAGCCCTACTGATTGAGCCACAGCCGCTTCCCAGGATAAGCCATTTTGAAATCATTAGAGCTTATTGAGGAGAAAGCTTTGGACAGGATTCAAAAGAGGCCATCTAATTTCTAATTTGGTTCCAAATCACTAAGATGATATATCACAGGGCCTGAACATATCATAATAATTTTATTTAAAAGTTTCCTTATTAATGGGTAAGTCAATCAAATGAGTTCTTATTCTTAACCACAATTTATTGAAAAGTAATTGCCAGGTAATGCTCAATTTTTTGGTTTTATAGATTTTAATCCTCATAATGATCCTAAAATATGAGTAATAATGTAATTTCATTTTACAAATGTGATGATTGAGGCTTTCAGACATGAATTACTGAGATCCCATAGTTTACCAGTGTTTCACTGGGATCTGTTTGACACCTAGGATTGTGCTCATAAACCACCATAACGTGACTAAATTTTTGGTGAATTTTTTCTACTCAGGTGATATCAACAATATATTTGGTATTTAAGACCTAGTTATTTATCTTGACAAACAATCATTTAACCACCATCCATATAAATCATATCACCTTTAAACATATCACACAGGATTTCAGTAGCAGTCAGGTCACCCACATCATAACTGTATGCAAAGATAGAATCGATACATAGAATCATAAAACTTTTATGTAGGGAAAGATCTTAGAAATTTTATATTCTCACATCTTAGGTTTTCAAATTTGGAGTTTTTTACACTTCATTCCCGTGCACTGAGTAAAATGGAAGAAATCCTTTTAATCAAACTAAATTCATTGTTACAAAATTAAATATCCAATTTTCATAATTAAAATATTACTCTCATCTTGAAATATAAATCCTTTTTGTTGTTGTTGAGAACAACTGAAATAGAAGATCAAAGAGTGCCCAAAGGACATTGCTTAGACAATACCAACAAAAGAGAAGAAGTGAATTCTCCAAAACCAATTTTCTTTCTCTAGTTATAGGGGACCACTTTTAATAAACCACATACTGATCTATAGATTCTTTAGTTCATTCCTTGATTTGTAAACTTCCTTATACTGCTTGTAGCAATTCATTATCAGTATTATCGGTGCTGATGCCTATTTTTAATCATCTTGTTCTTTCTTAGAGAAGCATTTCACAGAGCTATGCTTGAACTCTGCTTCTGTAATATATTGTTTATACCAAAATTCTCAAAAAACTTTCATATCTTTATCCCTATTGTAAGCACTTATAATTGAGTTTATGATAAATTCTATCAAGGCAAATTAAATTTTTATCACACTTAATTTTCTTGTAGGTAACTGTTTTATGGTAAACAACATTTTCCTCCTCTCTGATAAAGTTCTCTTTATCCTCTAAACACTGCATTTATAGAACTCTCCCCTCAACTAATCATAAAATTTGAAAACAGAAACTTTTCTTATTTTCAATATAAATGCCTCCACTGTAAAGTATTTTATCAGCACTTATTAACCCACAGGTACATATGAAAAATATGGCAAGATTCCCATTTTAGAAATGAGTGCACAGAATACTAAAATGTTATACAGATTAATAATAGATGCTTGATATATGAAATAAATAAGCTCACATTACTTCTGAATTGAAACCTGTCATCTTGTTTCTCCTTTATCACAATAATAGCTTCAATCTGTATGTGGAATTTGACAGCAAAATGACTCCATATAAATATGTTTATATATGTGAATGCTACTTACATGAAAATTAATTAAAATTTTGTAGGAAGCCTATCTGACCTTTTCTTCATTCCAAAATAACTTTCTGGCTAACACTGCAAATTTAAACTAACTCAAAGCCTTAGTAGTGGAGATTTTCTATGTAATTTATCACTTAAAATATGCATCTTTTGATTTTATCATTTTGCTCTGATTAAATCTTTATTAATGGACAATTTTGAAAGTGTATGAAAATGAGAAAATTCTGGAATTCCTATCAAATATTAAAATAGGCAAAAATTCCTTCCTTATTCTTTGGGTTTAAATTCTCTGTAGAGGTATTATTAGAAAACTTTTTTTTTCATCTCACTTCTTCATTTTCTCTCTTTCCTTGGAACTGCTACAATTTGGAACCCAACTAAAAATCTGTGAAAGGCTATATTAAAGCTAAGTTTATAGTGAAGAATAAGAGAAGCTGGAAGAAATAAAACTAATGGACCATCAGAAAATTGACACTTTTATAAGCAATTCAAATCTAATATAATATTCTGATTTGGGATGCTCTGTGTGTTTCTGAATGAAACATCAGTGAGAAAAAAAATCTATATCCCAGAGATTGGAAAAATACCATACAAGGAAGTAGGAAATAGATGCATGTATTTGGAAACATGGAGAAATAACAGTAACAACAACATATGTATTTCCTAAGCATTAATTAATCTAACTATGAACCCAGCAATCATTTAGCATATATTTATGTGCTATATACATATATATTTGTGTTTGTGTGTGTGTGCGCATATGTGTGAAGCTCAAATTGTGGCAACTAAGAGAGATCTGTAGTTACATGCACAACAATCATATAGCAGAGATGTGAAAGATTGACTTTTCACTTGAATTCTAAAATAAATTAGATTTCTATACACAAGAAAATAAATATTCTGTATAAACCAACTCTGAGATGGCCACATGTTAGAATTACTAAAGACTTTCAAGCATACTCAAAGATTTAAAAGAAAATACATATACTATGAATTAACAGAGGCCAAGTATCAGCAAAGAAATAAAAACTATTAAAACTGGGAAAGCCTAGATTTAAAAGTCTATAACTGATATGAAAAATTTATCGGAGGGGTTTATGGAAAGATTGTCAATGGCAGAAAATTAGACAACCTGAGGATATATCAATAGACATGATATATCCTTAAGAATATAGATGAAAAAATTAGGAAAATGAACAGAGCCTCACAAATCTCTGTGACAACATCAATCTATCTATTATTTGTTTAATTGGAGTTCTAGAGAGAGGAGAGAAAGAATGAGTAAAGAGGAAGCAAACAAAATGAAGAAATAATCACTGAAAACTTCCCAAACTTGGTGAAAAGCATCCAATTTAAAGATCCAAAAAGCTCAAAATACTAGTACAGAAGTATAAATGTGAAAAACACCATACCTAGGTGTATCATATGAAAATGCTGAATTCCAAAGATAAAGAGAAAATTTTGAAAACAGAGAAGCAATATTGACATGTTACAAACAAGAAAACAATGATTTAAATAAAGGCTGACCACATCAGTACAATGGTGGGAAAATAGCAATGCATCAATATTCTTTAAGAGATGAAGAATAAAAACTAACCTTAAACAGAGAATTCTGCATCCACAGAAATTATCTTTCAAAATGAAAGTGAAACAGACCAATTTTCAGATAAATAAAAATGGGAATACTGCATTTACAGCAGACTTGCCCCAAAGGAAATCTACAGACTGAAAATTTTAAAATATGGATGGACTGAGCAATACCAGAAATAGTACCAGAAATATCTGAGTACATGAAGAAGGTTTTCTATCTTTATATCTCCCTACCATTCTATCTTTTTCACTTTCTTTCTCTCTCTCTAAACACACACTTTTACACACATATGTGCATAATACTTCTATCTATAGAAATATTTTTATTTATTTATGAGATCATGAAAATACTGTGGTAGATAATGGAAATGACAAAGGTTTAATTGTAGCAATAATCGCTATGATTACTTTATATAACATAGATGAACCAACCCAAATGCAAAAGATAAGTGGTAAAGAGAAAATATAGGTCATTAAGCATCAGAGACATGAGTTTTGCCTTATATATCACCATAATAATGTTTATTACAACTTATCGGTATCAAAAAATTTGCGACTATTATGCAAATATTACATTTGAAAATGGAGGCTTGGACAAGTTAAATTTTTGTCACTAGGGATGGAAACTGGGAAACTGGGGACAGGGAAATGCAGGATTTATTTTTCATGATATTAACTTTGTGGATTTAATTTTTTAATATTTGTGATGGTTTTAAGTTTCCAGACTCCAGAAAAGTATGTTCTTAAAGTTAATCCATTCCTGCAGGTATAAACCTATTGTAAGTAGGGACTTTTGATTAGGTTACTTTAGTAAAGACCCATGGTGGATCTTAATCCTCTTACTGAGATCCTTTATAAGAGAATGTAATTCAGGAAGAAACAAGAAAGAAAGATGCAGAAGCAAGAAGCTGGAATCAACAAACCTGGAAGAGAAAGGAAAGACCAGCAGACACCACCATGCGCCTTGCCATATGACAGAGACCAGGATCACCAACAGCCAGTCTTCTGGGAGAAAGCATCACCTGATGTCTTGATTTGGACATTTTTCTAAGCCTTGAAACTGTCAGCTTGTAAACTAATAAATTCCCATCAGAAAAGCCAACCCATATCTGGTATATTCCTTTTGGCAGCCTAGCAATTTGAAACAGTATTCATATACTTTATCTTCCAAAAGTCACAAAACAATACTTAAATTACCAACCTGAGTACATAGATCACATTGTTTAAGTGTACCATTTTCTCAAAGCAGAAATCCTGAATTTTAGAATGTTTTGTATATAATTTGACATTGATTTCTTGGTCTGTTTATTTTACTATTGTGTTAAATATAGCAACTATTGCTTTCTGGAAGGAAACTGACAAAATTAAAATATGTTGGCAAACCTATGTCAGAAACCAAATAAATATAAAAATAGGAGATAACTACTATTAACAGATTTTGCCATTCTTTTCAGAGATTGTCTATGTTTAAGAATGTACACAAATATACATAAACTTACAAACATTAAAACCTGCACATTTTTTACTAAAAACAAATTCTGCATCTTGCATTTTTCTGCATGAGCACTTTAGAAAACTTGCCCTAGGACACTCTTCAGTGCTTATTGTAAAAATGCGGTGGTACAGATCAACTCACTGAAAATACATGAGGACATAGCAGTGGTTATGTGAGAAGAGTGTGGAAAGAACAGTATAGGAGTTGGGAAGGAAGGTTTAATGTCTCCATAATATTGTTAATTAGTTTTGTGTCCTTAAATGTGTCATTTTCCTTGTAGACTAAGATAAAGTAGCTTGAAAATGCTTTGAGAAGTAGGACATTGTAGTGGTTAATTTCATGGGCCAACTTGTCTAGATTATTGCAGTGTGTTGGAGGTATGTATCCCAGCAAAACATGTTATGAAACTTAATCCATTCCTGTGGGTGTGAACCCATTGTAAGGATGACCTTTTTAATGAGGCTACTTTAGATAAGGTGTGACTTTAATCCTATTACTGGAGTCCTTTATAAGCAGAATGAAATTCAGACAGACAGAGAAAAAGCCAAAGATGCAAGAAGCTGAAGGTCAACAGAACCTGGAAGAAAAGGGAGAGGCCACCAAGTGCATTGCTAAGTGACAGAGGAGGTCAAGATCAAGGATTACCTGCAGCCAGCCCCAAATGCCAGTGTGTGAGAAGAAGCCATCACCTTTATAATGCCTGATTTGGACTTTTTCCTAGTCTCAAAACCATGAACCAAAAAATTCCCATTGTTTGAGCCAACCCATTACATGGTATTTGCTTGAACAGCCAAGGAAATTAAAACAATTATGGTGTCCATATGTTTGGTCAAACATTGGCCTGCTTGGTATTGTGAAGGTATTGCAACATGAGATTTACATCTATAATCTGTTAATTGCATCCAGGATCTACAATGGAGATTGTCCTTAGCAATCTAGGGGAGTCTCCTCTTCCAATCCATTGGAGGTCTTAAAAGCAAGAACCGAGGAATTTGGACTCAACTTCAACAATGGTTTTCCACGAGTTTCCAGCTAGCCACCTTCCCCTGGAGAATTCAGACTAAGGACTTTGGCATCACCTTTATTGGAGTATCCATCTTGCAGCCTGTCCTATGGAGATCAGACTTGCCTCACCCATGTGTGAGCCAATTGATTATAATAAATCACTGTATATATTTTTACATATAATGGAAAGCAGATATTTTCCTGCTGGTTTGGTTTTTCTGGAGAACCTGACTAAAAAAAGACATCTTATTAGACTTTAATCTTAATTTGTAAAAGTTTTTTTATCTTAATTGCCCAATTTATCATGTATTCTTCAGTTACTGTCTTACAGAATGTGCCTTATAATCTCTCCTGCAGCCAGACTAGCATTGGGGAAGAAATGAGGTAATGGTGTGTTCTCTTTTTCCTCCAGACTACAAAGGTATCCCAGTTAACAAAGTTTGCTATCCATATTCTGGAGCATAGTTTTTGAGATTTATAAGTAAGCTACTATTTCCTTAAACCAATATATATATTTTCAAATATCTATTTCATTTTTTAAAATTTCTGTATGTTTTCTATCATCTATTAAAGTAGAGGTATATGAAATCTTTGACTATAATTGCAGATTTGTCTTTTTTTGCAATTTTATCAGTTTTAGTTCATATATTTAAAAATTTCTTATTAGATTTAAAACTGTTTAGGATAACAAAGCCCTTTTAATGAATTGATTCCTTTATTATTATGATATGGCATTTATCTCCAGTAATATTCTTTGCTCTGAAATCTACCTTGTCTGATAATAATATAGCCAGTCCCAGTTTCCTATAATTAGTTTTCTCATGTTATATCTTATTTCTATCATTTTATTTTTAATTAGTTTGTGTCATTATATTTAGAGTGTGTTTCTTATAGGCAGTGCATATATCTCCAATTGACAGCCTCTTCCTTTCATTTGGGATATTTGGACCATTTACATTTAATGTGAATATTGATATGCTTAAGGTTTAATTCTAACCTGTTATTTTTTCTATATGTTCAATGTGTTCTTTGATTCCATTTTGTACTTTTTCTGCCTTCTTTTGGATTGAGTATTCTTTTCTTTTTATTAGAGAACTTGTGAGTTTACAAATTGATCATGCATAAAATACAGGCTTCCCGTATACTACCCACAACCAACACACTACATTGGTGTGGAACATTTGTTACAAATGATGATAGCACTTCTTTTGTAATTGTACTATTTTTTAACAGTAGTTACCATTGCTAAAATTGATGAAAGATTATTAAAATAGTTCTGTCATCTATCATTTACATTAGGTATATTTTCCCCATATACCATCATATTATTACCATGTTGTACTATTATCATACATTTGTTATAATTCATGAAAGAACATTCTAATACTTATACTGTTGACTATTGTCCATCATCTACTGAGTTGTACAATTCTGTTTTATCTTTTCATTTTTATTTTAGTAAATATAAACATGCTAAAGTTACCTCTTTTAACCACTTTCACCTCTACAGTTCAGTGATGTTGATTACACTAAAAGTAATGTGCTAACATCTCTACTATCCATTTCCAAATGTTTACCATCATCCCAAATAGAAAATCTGTACAAGATAGGCATCAATTCCCCATTCCTTAACCCAAATCTATCTCTTGATAACCTATATTCTAGATTCTAAGTCCATGAGCTTAGTTAGTATAATTAGTTCATAATGGTGAAGTCATACAGTATTTGTCCTTTTGTGTTTGGCTTATTTCACTCAACATAATGTCCTCAAGGTTCATCCATGTTGATGCGTGCATCAGGAATTCTTTCTTTTTTATAGGTGAATAATATTCAATCATGTGTATATACCACATTTTGTTTATCCATTCATTGGTTGTTGGGCACTTAGGTTGCTTCTATCTTTTGGCAATTGTGAATAATGTCACTATGAACATTAGTGAGCTAATATTGAAATGCTATCTCATTGTGGTTTTGATTTCCATTTACCTAATAGTTAGGGATGTTGAGCATGTTTTCATGTGATTTTTAGCCATTTATATTTCCTCTTTGGAGAAATGTCCATTCAAGTCTTTTGGCAATTTTTAAATTGGGTTGTTTGTCTTTTTATTGTTAAGTTGTAGCATTTATTTATATATTCTGGATACTAAACCCATATCTGATATGTGGTTTTCAAATATTTTGTCTCATTGAGTAGGTTGTACTTTCACTTTCTTGAAAAAATTATTTGATGCACATATTTTTTAATTTTGTGGAGGTCCCATTTGTCTATTTTTCCTTTCATTGCCTGTACTTTGGGTGTAAAGTCTAAGAAACCATTGTCTACAATAAGATCTTGAAGCTGCTTCCTTAAATTTCCTTCTAGGAGTTTTATAATCCTGGTTCTTATACTTAAGTCTTTGATCAGTCTTGAGTTAAATTTTTGTATATAATATGAGATCTCTTTCATTGAGATATGGATATCCAGTTCTCCCAGCATCATTTGTTGAAAAGAATATTCCATCCCAGCCAAATGGGTTTGGAAGCCTTGTCAAATATCAATTGGCCATAGATGTGAAGGTCTATTTCCAAACTCTCAATTCAATTCCATTGGCCAATATATCTACCTTTATGCCAGTACTATGCTGTTTTGACCACTGTAGTTTTGTAATATGCTTTAAAGTCAAGAAGTATGAGTCCTCCAACTTTGCTCTTCTTTTTCAGGATCCTTTGGGCTGTTTGCGTCCCCTTACTCATCCAAATAAATTAGCTTTTCCCTTTCTGCAAGTAGGCTGTTGGAATTTTGATTGGGATTGTGTCAAATCCATAAATCAATAAATAATGATATTTAGTCTTCCAATCATAAACAATAAATGTCCTTCCATTTATTTATGTCTTCTTTGATTTCTTTTTGCAATGTTTTGTAGTTTTCTGTGTACAAGTCCTTTATATCCTTGGTTAAATTTATTCCTAGATATTTGATTCTTTTAGTTGCTATTGTGAATGGAATTTTTTTTTTTTCTTGATTTCCTCTTTAGATTGCTCATTGGTAGTGTATAGGATATGGTACTAGCTGTCAGTTTTTCATATTTGTCCTTTATCATTTTGAAGCAGTTTCTTTCTATTCCCATTTTTCAAAAGGTTTTTTATATAGAAAGGATGCTGAATTTTGTCAAATGCCTTTTCTGCCTCAATTGAGATGATCATGTGATTTTTCCTCTTTGATTTGTTAATGTGGTGTAATACATTAGTTGATTTTCTTATGTTGAACCACCCTTGCATACCTGGGATAAAATCCACTTGGTCATGTATAATTTTTTTAAAGTGCTGTTGGATTTGATTTGCAAGTATTTTGTTGAGGATTTTTGCATCTATATTCTTAAGAGTAACTTGTTTGTAAATTTCTTTTTTTGTAGTACTTTGTCTGGCTTTAGTATTAGGGTGATATTGGCCTCATAGAATGAGTTAGGGAGTCTTCCCCTCTCTTAAATTTTTTTTTTTGGAAGAGTTTGAATAGGATTGGTATTAATTCGTCTTATAATGATTGGGCAAATTCACCTGTGAGGCCATCTGGTCCTGGGCTTTCCTTTGTTGGTAGGTTTTTAATGATTGATTCAATCTCGCCCATTGAGTTTGAAGGTCTTCTCTTTCTTCTGGAGCCAGTGTAGGCTGTTTGTGTGTTACTAAGTTTTATCCATTGATTTTCAATATTATTACTCTAAGGCATTACTTACTTCAGCTATTTTATCCTTTGGTTTTTATATATCATCATTTTTTTCTCTCAGGATTGAGTATACTTTTAATGTATCCCTTTTATTTCCTTTGTTGGCTTATTTGCTACAACTCTATTTTGTTATTTTAGCAGTTGTTTTAAGGTTTATAGTATATATTTTAACTTGTCAAAGTCTATTTTCAAATGATACTTCATGCATTGTATAAGAATGTTATAATAATATACTCCCATTTCTACTTTCCAAACTTTATTGTTGACATTCATTTTACTTTTAAATATGTTATAAGCCTCATTCTGCATTGTTTAAAATGTTTTATTTAACTTTTTTTTTCTTGCCTGAGATGGCTCCTACATCTGTTTGCTTGAGGTTTTTTTTTTTCGCTCATTGTTTGTGCTCATTGTTTTGTTTTCTCATTGTCTGTTTGTTTTTCTTTAGGAGGCACTGGGAACCAAACCCAGGACTTCCCATGTGGGAGGCAGGTGCTCAACTGCTTGAACCACATATGCTCCCTTATTTAGATTTTAAAGAGTTTAAATAATATGCAAATCAATATTTATTTATTTATATCATTACCATTTCCAGTATTCTTCATTCCTTTTATTCATTCATATATGCATCTGGTATCATTTCCTTCTGCCTGAAGGACTTCCTTAAATGTTTCTTGTAAAGCTGGTTTGATGGTGATGAATTATTTCAGCATTTTTAAGTCTGACAAAGTCTTTATTTAATCTTTATTTTTGCAATATATGCTCACCATGTATAAAATTCTAGTGTAAAATAGAAATATTGCTCTACTGTCTTCTTGCTTCCATTTATTATGATGAGAAACCTACTGTTATCTATATTATTTTTCTCTCTATCCTTGCATCATTTATTAAAAGCATTTAAAAATTTTCTTGTTATCAATAGTTGTGCAATTTGTTTATGAAGCACCTTGGTGTCATTTTCTGTGTGTTTCTTGTGCTTTGTGTTTATTGGAAAATTTGGGGTCATTATGTCTTTAAATATTTTTCTGCCTCCTCTTTCCTTCCCCTTGGGAATGGACTCCAATTGCGTATACAGTAGACCTCTTAAAGTTACCTCACATCTCACTGATGCAGTTTTTTTATGTTAAATTGTTTTATTTTTTGTGTTTCATTTTGATTAGTTTCTATTGCTGTATCTTTAAGTTCACAATTCTATTCTACTGCAATATCAAGTCTGCTGATAATCCAATTCCATGTACTTTTCATCTCATACATTGTAGTTTTTATTTCTAGAAATTCAATTTTGATCTCTTTTATATTTCCCATATATCTACTTAACTTGTGGGCCATGTGGAAACAGTTTTAATAAACTGTTAAAATTTTCTCTTCTGGTTATTTTAACAGTGTCAACTGAAGGTAGATTTTGATTGGTTGATTTTTCTTTTCATTATGTGCCTCATTTTATTGCTTCTTTTGATTAGATGTCAGATGATGAGAATGTTATCTTGTTGGTGCCGGATATTTTTCTTTTCCTGTAAATATACTTCAGTTAATATACTTGGAAACAGTTTGATCATTTTGGGTCTTCTGAGATGTATTTTGCCTAGGGCTAATTATCCCCAATACTGAGATAAGACCCTTCTGAGGTCTCTACCCAATAATCCATGAAGATTTTCCACACTATTCTATTCCTGTGAGGTGTTGAATACTGTTCATTTTCTAACTTACCTCTTCTTTTCTTTTTTTTTTTTTACATTTGTTTCACTTTTGTTTGTTTGTATCTTTGATCTCCTTTGCTACCCTTTCTTTATTTCCTTTCTCACTACCTCTTTCCTTCTCTTTGCCTTACTTCTACCATAAACCTACCTTTTCCTCTATTATACCCTTTCCCTTTTGTTCTTGAAATAAATGTGTTTTCACTGTATACAGCACTCTGCTAGAGTCTGTGAAAGATACTCAGAAGTATGTAGTATGGCCTCTGCTGTAGTCTAAAGAAACCTAGCATGACAATTATTACTGTATTGTCAAATTAATTCCAAAATTAAAAGTAGTGTAGGGTTTTTATGTAGATATTGATGGGTAGATGTTAGGATTCCATAAGTAAGAAGGACTAGAGTTTGCATTTGAAGTCAGATAACATCTATGAGTCAAGTCCCAGTTACCAGGACCGTAAGCAAGAAAGCTGGGTGGGAGCATAGTACAATTAAGATGAGATTTGTGAGTTATGTTTTAAGTAATCTAACAAAGCTCTGATAAGAAGGCTTTCATTTTTAACTTTTAAAATAATCAGGCCCCACTAAAAGATTTTGAACAGGGACTCCATACATAGGTTTTGTGGAGTGTATTAGTCAGCCAAAGAGGTGCTGACACAAAATACCAGAAATTAGTTGGTTTTTATAAAGGGTATTTATTTGGAGTAGAAGCCTACAGTTACCAGGCCATAAAGTGTAAGTTACTTACCTCACCAAAGTCCATTGCCATATGTTGGAGCAAGATGACTGCCACAGGCTTCCTGGGTTCCTGTCTTCCTGGGGCTCGTTTCTCTCTAGGCTCAGCTGCTCTGCTTCCTCCAAAAGGCCAGCTGTAGGCTATCAGGTGAATGACTCTGTCTCTCTCCCCCGAGGCCTCTGCCTGTGTTTAATGGAGACTTCTCTCCTTCCTCACGTATCTGCTTCTCTGTGTGTTTGCTTCCCATGCTTCAGGATCAAAATTCCCTCTCTTTTCTTTGCAATGTGGTTTTCTCTCTGAGTCCCCGCCCCCTTGGCCCCTTGGGCCCTAATGACATGACCCAATCAAAGCCTTAATCATTATTTAATCAAGAAAAAGTGAAACCTCTGAATCCAATATAATCTAATATGCCTGGAGTGACAGACCAGTTTACAAACATCAGCCAATATCTATTTTTGGAATTCATAAACAATATCAAACTGCCACAGGGAAAAACTACTTTTTATGGTTAATTGTTCAAATTCCATATCTAGTTATCTTGTTAAACAGGTGCACATTGCTTTATATTTTCCCTATCTGAGAAAAGATCACTTTCCAAATATACCCACATTAGCAAAATCTAGGACTTATGCCACAAAGATAAAAAGGCTTGCTATATGTAACTACGGCTTGGCTAAAGTAGTTAATTCCCCAAAATTTCAAAAACGCTAAGATTTGCAATAGTTTTCTTTGGGAAAAAAGTATGATTTTACAATGAATGCTATCCAATTCTTCCTTCTTTTTCATTAGATGGCCAGATATTGCTTCTTTCTGAACTAAGCACAGGTGTGCCAAACATTTCATTATAGAATAGGTGATTCCCTGCTGAATCTTTAGTAATTTGAATAATGTGTATTATTTAAAATGTGTGGGGGATATTTAGAACCTGGGGGATCTGAAATAAAATCCCCCCCCTTTTTTAAATCAAATTTGTATTTCTAAATTCTTTTTTTTAAAGCAGGTATATTATTCTTGGAAACATTTGCAATAAATGCACTCCTTAAAAATTCAAATCAATTTATACTTGAATGTATTAAAATTTCTGAGATATTTTTCCATTTTTCATTTTATCTTGAGGTGCCAATAGCTTATGTCATCTTACATTTGTTGTCTACTCTTCATTGAAGTTATACTTATTAAGAAATGTTTACATAGCTGAGCAAAGCAATATTGCTTAAAAAAGTTTTCTGGTAAATTTTTATAAAATGAGAACTGGCAAGTGATCTATCAGAGAGTATTTAGAGAATGCAAGCATGGTTTTAAACAATGTGCTATGCTATGTGTACCCAAAATTAGCTTGTCCCAGCAACTGAATCTTGCTAGAAAAATATTAAATAAAAAATAGGCATAGGTATCATATGTTGAACACATTCTATGTGTCATGTTTTGTACAACCTACTTTATGTCTACAATCTCATCTATTCATCCCTAATGGTATTTGTAAAATTAACATTTCCTTGATCAAGGAGCACACGTTCTTGGAAGTACGGGTGTTATATATCTGGGGAATCACAAAATATAATTTAATCTTTTTTTTTTCTTTTCTAAGGGATGCATTTATACTACTTTTTTCCTCTGAGTGTAAGTCTACTTTTGTTTGGACCCTGATAAATATGTAATTATATTCTCAAACTACCCTCTCCATTTTGGATTACAAGTTAAGTTTAAAAACTAGGAAGTAGTAGAAATGGAATTTGAATTCATGACACTATATTCAACTCTTATGATCTATCTAATATATAATCTGCCTTTCATATATTACTTTGCATTATTATTTATGTATGCATGAGTCTACTGGTATCCCTACTCTATCATTTAAAGCTAAGTCTTTTGCCTCTATTTTATATTTCCTTGTATTTTTAAGTGTGTATATAAGGTCTCATACAGAATGGAAATTCAATAATTATTTGTAGCTGATGAATTGGTTCCTTATTAAATTCCTTACCACAATGGTTTTAAGTCAGGGCAAGGAGAAATCCACCAGAATTATCTGGGGAGCTTTCACAAACTGTACACAAAGACCTAAAATATTCTAATTATCCCTATCATAGTTAGCCAATAATACTGAAGGCAGTATGTTGTATCTTTCAAGTATATTGGACTGTGATACAGGTTGAGAATAACTGTCATTGTTAAAAAAAAAAAATGACTTGGGGCCTCAACTGCATCATCTTTCTAGATCAATTATTGCCATACTAGTCAAATTGTCTTCTGTGGACCAGAGATGCAGCACAAACTATTTGTGAAGAGGCTGCAAAACAAACAAACAAACAAACAAACAAATAAAACAATTGAGAGGTGTTTAGAAATTTTAAGATAAATTTGACATTGCTTTGACATCCAAGTGCCTGATTGATAAGCTTGTATTTTCTGTTTTTCTTTGTATTTTATTTTTATGTTAACTCTTAGTTATATTTCTTAATTCAATTCATATACACAACTGAGAATTGGAAATTAAGAACAAAAAATAGACAAAAAACTGATTTTTCACCAAAGATTGTTTGAGAAATACTGAGCAATAGCATTTATGGTAAAAGAAAGAGGCATTTTCTTGGCATTCAGAATTCATCCTTCTCATCCTAATGTTATATATGGTTGTTTAGCACATAGAATATACAGAATGCATTCTTGCAATATTTCTAAGAATCTGAACATGTTTTATGGAATAGAATGCTATTTCATGGTCTACTTTGATTTGGTTTGTGAAATATCTGGAGAGGGATCAGACAGGGAAAAGTGTGGACTGAAAACTGCCAACAACATTACCCTGAAATCTACTCTGAAAAGAAGCCTTCTTAACTGAACAGCATTTGGCAGTACTACTTGGAAAGCAGGAACAGATCTGTACCATACCAGAATTCTTTAGATTTTCTAATGTCCATTCTCACACCTGTCAGCTTTCCATACTGAACAATTGTAGGCAATAAGAATGAAGACAGCTGTGTTTTACGAGAGTTCAGGAATCATTCCAAGGGTAATGACTCCCCACTTCTTGTGATGATGGGAGAAGTAAAGAGGCAGCCCTTCCCCTCCCAGGGTGGTGAAAGCTCAGGGCTAGTGTGGAGCCAGGGCTCCAACCCTGGTGCAGCTGAAAAGAAGCACCCATCCCTCCCACTGGGGCAACAACAGATCAAATGGGGAACATGGGTTAACTTTCCGTGAGGCTCAATCCAGTGGCTCACGTGGATTTCCAGAATACGTTTTACTCTCTCCATTTCTCAGCTCCACTCTGATTTACCTTGTTCCTGTTAGACTTAAACTTCATGCGTAAAATAGCTACCAGCAGATCCCAGGACTGTCCACATTCAAATTAAAGCCCAGATCTTTTCAAAATGAGAAAGTCTATTTCCCTGATATTTCCAAGAAAAATCCTGGAATTGAGTCTTCTTAGGGCATTTTATCTGAACAGGGTTATGTGCCCATTCCTTAACAAATCAATGTTAGAAAGAGATATGGGATTCACTTAATCTCTCGTTCTCCCTCTCCTCCAGATAAAATTTAGGATAATGCTGCAAAAGGGAAGGTAAAGAGTTACTGTGAAGGCAACTAACAAAGGCACATTTAAACATATAAACACTTTGTGGGGAATATACATATTATACAATACCTATTGTTCTGCAACTTGCTTTTCAAAAAAATTTAATTATTAATTTCACATCAAAATGTATAGAATTATTTCATTCATTTTAAAGACTGCATAATATTTCATTGTATGGGTGTGTTATACCCTTTTGATAGACATTTAGGTTATATCATGTTTTTTTAATTATAAACAGTGATGCAATAAATATCAAGTGTAAAGTTATTCAAAAACACAGTTCATTTCAGTTGGTACTGCAATTCCTCTAAAATTAAAAAAAAAAAAAAAACTTTTCTTTCTGTTTTCCTTTAAGAACTCACTGGGGGAAAATGCAATTTCAAATATGAAACATTTTTTATCTGTTACCTGATGTTATGTAAACAGAACAGATGGTAAGGAGTAATGTGTAATTTTATCACATTTCAGATTTCTGCAACGTTAGGTATTAAAATGTCTGCATCCGTGCCCCTTTCTCAAACACATTAATCTTAAGCTTCTTAAGTTCCCAACTACATATAACATAGTTTATGACATAAAATAGAAAACTGAAGTGCTCAGCCTCAGCTCCAATTTTGGTCAGATAAAAATACACACAGCCACCTCCTCACTGTATTCTGGCAGGGGCCTGATACAGCTCAATATTTTCAGATGCTTTTGTTCAATACTCCGGTTTCTTATTTTGAAATATCTCAGAAAATGTATGAGCTTGCTATGGACTGTTATGTGAGGAACAAGAGCAGATGCCTCAGTATACCTATTTTGTCAAAAATATCTGACTACCCAAGAGACTATGTAAAAACAATGGAAATGTTACTTTCATTTCCACAAGAGGATAGTAATTCTGTTTCAAATACAAAACGTGTTTTTTAACCAGAAATGGAGAAGATGAAATGTTTAACATCTTATTTTATATGATTTTGATTTTCTGATGAAAAAAGAAAATTTTGATTGATTCTTTCTACTGATGGTTTTACTCTCTTTTCCTATGTCGAGTCTCTTTTTTGCACTTCTTGAGGTTAAAATGTTGGGCTTTGGTTTCCTTATTCCATTCTGACGTACTCTGGTGGCAAGAATAAGAAAAAATAAGGTTTCCCTTACTACAGAATTTGTTAGAAAACAAATAAATAAATAAAGCAACAAAACAATCCTAGTGGTTTGAAATTGTCTGAAGGTTCAATGTAATAAATAAATTTTTCTATATAGAATTGATTAAATTGGCATAGCTTATTTGAGTAATTACAGTATACTTCCTTAGATTATAAGTATAACAATATCCATTGTCTTTCCCATTGTCAGGACAACCCTTAGGATAAGAAGTTATGAATATGTTCACCTTACTAAAGGGAAACTGAGCAGCTTCTACCTTTCCTGCTCATGTCACTAGTACTGGTGATGTCAGACCTACACGTTTGTCAAGTCCTATGTGTATTAAATCTGGCCAATGTCAAAATAGTATGCCTTCCATATTTGTTTGTATTGAACATATATTTTTTGTTTTAGTTGTTCACCATTTTTCTTGCAGTTCAGAATATCGTTCCTTTCTTCTTATCATATTCCTTCTTCAGGAGTATTTTTTTCAAAAAGCTCATTTAGAAAGGGCAACTTCAAGTGAAAATATCTGTTTTAATTCATTTGAAGTTGTTTTTATTTCACTTTCATTTTTGAAAGAGTTTACTTGAGCCTATAGTGCATATAGATTGTTTTTTCCCTCAATAATTTAGATATTATTCCATTCTCTTTTGACTTTTGTTATTGCTATTAACAAATCAACCATTATATTTTCTTTAATTTTTTTAAGGCAAACTCTTTTTTGTTTCTTTGAAGAGCTTCTCTATGTGTTTGTGTTCTGCAAAATTCCCTGCAATATGTCTGGGTGTGAATTTCTTTTAATTTATTCTGCTTAGGGCTCATTGGCCATCCAAAATCTACAGGTACACAATTTATCATCAATTTAGAGCTTTCTCAGTCATTATTATAAAAAATATATTGCCCCACCTTATTAATCATCAATCCTAGTCTCTCAGTTTAGAACTTGGATAAAATATTGTTTCCATCTTTTCATCTCTATACTGCATTGTGGGCAAATTCTTCAGATCTATCTTCTAGTTCACATATGTTATATCTTTGGCTCTGGTGAATATGCTATACAACCTATATATTCTATTTTTTTTCTTTTTATAAAATTTATTTTTAAAGACATTTTAGATTGCAGAAAAGTTACATAGAAAATATAGGGAATTCCCATATACCCCACCCCCTTCCCCTCACATTTTTCCGTATTATTAGCATCTTACATTATGTGGTACATTTGTTACAATTGATGAACAGGTATTGAAGCATTGCTACTAACCATGGTCTATAGTTTACATTATGGTTTACACTGTGCATGGTACACTTTCATAGGATTTGACAAAATGTATAATGGCCTATATCCATCATTGCAACATCATGCAGAATAATTCCAATACTCTAAAATGCCCTATATTCCATGTATTCTTCCCTCCACCTCCCAACAGAACTTCTGGAAACCACTTTCTTTATATCAATGTTACAAGTTCTTCTGTTACTACAATAACAATTGGTCCATTTTTCAGTCCTCCTTAAGTTTGTTCATCCTTCAATCTTGAGAATTTTGGAATGCTGATGCCCACCCTGCTTAAGATTGAGAGAGGGCTTAGATCTTATGGGGCAGATAGAAGGAGCTGTTCTGCTTGCAGTTGTGGATACTTTATGCTTTTTGATGGACATTGTCCATCATAATCATTTTGTCAGTTGTCTTGGGTGAATCTGATGAACTGGAAAGTAGGTGTTAGCCGCAACTCTGCTGAGATTCAGAGCTCCACTGGCATATGAACAGACCGAAGATTTAAGTCTCTGCAACATAAGTTTAAGGGGTATAGTGTTAGTTTAAGTTCAAGTAAAAAGGGGTAAAAGACTCATGTGTAGGAAAATTGTAAATGAGCCTAATTCTGTTACGCTGGGGAAATAGGTTATCGTATATTCCAAGGTAAGGCCCACCGATGGGGTGCTGATTTCCCGGGGTTGTGTGCCTTGTCTTTAGTGTCCAGATGTCTCTAGAGTTCTCAGGAGCACTACTGCTTGAGGCTTTGTTTACTGTGGCAGTTAGTGAGATCCACCTGAGACATGCTTAAGTGTGAATATTACAACCTCTGGAATGACTTCCTTACTCACTTTGAAATCTCTTAGCCATAAGATCTCTTTTATATTTAAGTTTTTCCCCTTTTGGTCTAGATCTTTTTCCAAATGAATTGCTGATGGGCATTTGGTAATAATCCCTCAATGCCAGGAAGGCTCATCCCTGGGAGTAATGTCCCACGCCAGGGCGGGGAGAAGATAGTGAGTTAATTGCTGAGTTTGGCTTAGAGAAAGGCCACATTTGACTAACAATGAAGTTTTCAAGAGGTAGCTCTTAGGCAATAGATATTATTAGGCTAAGTTTCAATTTTACAAGAATAAGGTTCATAAGTACAGGTATTAATATTGAGGGCTGGCATATTGTTCTGTTTTCTTTTATTAAGCACTGTCTATGTACTCTAAAAAATTCTTGTCATTCTATTAGAGAGTATGGCAGGACTGCCCAGGATGGGAAATTAATATTTTGTTGGTTATTGTCTTGGTCTCCTCCCACTGAGATAATATCATATGACCACATGAGCATATTCATATTCTGTGGAGGCATGCCTCAGGTACACCGTTTCCCACACATCCCTCACCACCGACACCCTGCATCAGTGACCGTCCTTTGCCATAGTTGCCAAAATAACACTCCCACAATTGTATTCTCAACCACAGTCCTCTGGCCTTTTCCCTAGCTCTACAGATAGCCCATTCCACCCTGCCAACCCCACTCACACTCACACTCCAGCATCGTCAACCCCATTCATATCGCTATACCTCCATCACCCCTATCTACTGCCAAACCTTCCCACATCCACCTTATCATAGATTCTTCCCAGACTGGGCACTGGCTTACTACTCTCTACTCTCTTTTTATCTCCTGGTAACCTATCTTCCAGACTTTACCTCTGTGAATCTGCTGAATATCCTTAGCTCAAATCAGTGAGATCATGCAATATTTGTCCTTTAGTGACTCACTTGCTTCACTCAACCTAAGGTCTTTAAGATTCATCCATCTTGTCGCATGTGTCAATACCTCATTCTTATAGCTGAGTAGTATTCCACTATATATATATATATATATATATATATATATACCACATATTGCTTATCCATTCATCTATTGATGGACATTGGGTTGCTTCCAACTTTTGGCAAGTGTGAATAATACTGCTATGAACATTTGTGTGCATGTATCTGTTCACATCCCTGCTTTCATTTTTTTTCTAAGTTTATTCTTAGTAGTGGGATTGCCAGATCATAAGGCAATTCTATACTTAGGTTCCTGAGGAACTGCCAAACCGTCCTCCACAGCGGCAGCACAATTCTACATTCCCACCAACAGAGGATGAGTGTTCCTCTTCCTCCATATCCTCTCCAACACTTGTAGTTTTCTGATTTTTTAAAAATAGCAGCCAGTCTAATAGGTGTAAGATGA
Organism: Tolypeutes matacus; assembly: GCA_026826555.1. Classification (NCBI taxonomy): domain Eukaryota; kingdom Metazoa; phylum Chordata; class Mammalia; order Cingulata; family Chlamyphoridae; genus Tolypeutes; species Tolypeutes matacus. Next base: position 12,151,087 of record JAKSZT010004015.1, read on the forward strand.
TAGCCCATTGTAGTTTTGATTTAAATTTCCTTAATAGCTAGTGATGTTTAGCATCTTTTCATGTACTTTTTAGCCATTTGTATTTCCTCTTTGGAAAAGTGTCTATTCGGATCTCTTGCCCATTTTTAAATGGGTTGTCTTTTTATTTTTGCAATGTAAGGTTTGTTTATATATGCTGTATATTAAGCCCTTATCAGATAGGTGGCTCCCAAGTATTTTCTCCCATTGAGGGGGCTGCCTTTTTACTTTCTTGACAAACTCTTTTGAAGCACAAAAATTTTTAATTTTGAGGTGGTCCCATTTATCTATTTTTTTCTTTTGTTGCTCATGCTTGTGTGTAAAGTTTTTGAAACCATTTCCTCTTACCAGATTTCATATATGCATCCCTGCATTATCTTTTAGGAGCTTTAGGATCTTAGCTCTTATATTTAGGTCTTTGATCCATCTTGATTTAATTTTTGTGTAGCGAGTGAGATGGTGATCCTCTTTCACTCTTTTGGATATGGATATCCAGTCTCTAAGCCCCATTTGTTGAAGAGACTACTCTGTCCCAATTGAGTGGGCTTGGTGGCCTTGTCAAATATCAGGTGGTTGAATATGCACAGGTTTATATCTGAACTCTCAGTTTGGTTTTATTACCCATTCCATTTTTTAAGTTTAATTTCAAAAAGTTTAACAAGTTTCCTTGCAAATTTCTGCCTTAAATTTTAACCATTTCTCCTTTTTAAATGCCCATCTTGATATTATTTTAATAACTTTAAACATAGTAAACATGCATATTGTTACTATATTTTTCATAAATCTAATATTTAGAATTTTAGTGGGTCATTTTGCTATTTTTTTAATCCCTGACTTCAATCATAGTGCTTTGCTTACTTGTATGCCTTGTAATTTTTTCTTTTTGTCAGTCATATTTAGTGGGAGCTCTATCTGTGGGACTTCTGTGGAGCCTGGTTTGAAGGCATGTTCCTCTGGAGAGGATAAACATATATTTGTGGCAGACAATTGAGTTTTGTATCAACCAGAGATTACTTTATACCAACCTGCTTTTCAGCAATACTGGCTCTTTCCCTTAGTAGCTTTGTGATTTAGGATAAATAAAATAATAATGAAGCTGAAAAGGTAGCTCTGATGACACCTACAGTCTGCCCGCCCCCACCCACTCCTTATCTTTCCCTTCTCTCTGTAATGTCAACAGAGTGAAACCTTTTCTTTCCCTGTTGTCATTGGTATATTTGCATCTGTATTAGTCAGCCAAAGGGGTGCTGATGCAAAATACCAGAAATCTGTGGCTTTTATAAAGGGTATTTATTTGGGGTAGAAGCATACAGTTACCAGTCCATGAAGCATAAGTTTCTTCCCTCACCAAAGTCTGTTGCCACGTGTTGGAGCAAGATGTCTGCCGATGTCTGCCAAGAGTTCAGGCTTCCTGGGGTCCTCTCTTCCTGGAGCTTGTTTCTCTCCAGGCTCAACTGCCCTGCTCTCTCCACAAGGCCAGCTGTAGACTCTCAAGCAATCAACTCTGTCTCTCTCCCCGGGGCTTGATTCTTTCTGGGCTCAGCTGCTCTGCAACTCTGTGTGCTGACTTCCTGGGCTCCAGCTCAAAACTCCAACTTCCCTTCTCTGCGGTGCAATTTCTCTGTGAATCCTGACTCACCAAGGGGGCAGGGACTCAACATCCTATTGATGTTGCCCCATCAAAGCCTTAATCATTATTTAATCAAGTAAAAGTAAAATCTCTGAATCCAATACACTCTAATACACCCAGAGGAAAAGACCTGTTTACAAACATAATCGAATATATCTTTTTGGACTTCATCAATAACATCAAACTACTACAGCATCATATACATTAATAGTAATATAGAGATGTCAGAGTATTTACTATCTTCTGCTTTGATTTTATCTGTTGAGAATAGTCTTTTAGAGATAATTTACTTCTTTTTTGCTCTTGTTTCTCTTCAGAACCGCCAAAAATAGAAATGCCTTAGAAAGTCTTCTGATCAATAGAACCAAATCCTTGTCTCTTTATCAATTGACTGGAGGTTTGCTAACTTCCATAATGGAGAAGTGGAAAGAGAAATTATTTTCTTTGAGAAAACCACAAGAGACTTAAAGGTTTAAAAGTAAACTTTACTTAGAAAATAAGGTAAAAAAATTAAAAAGCAAAATGATGCTTCCATAGAGGGTAGATGGAATTTTTAAAAAGTATTTCAAAAGTATATTTCCTTCCCTGTGGATTTTTAGTAATAATATTAGACAATGGGTCCTGACCAAGATGCATGTGGTACTCCGTGGAGGACAATGGCACCAACCAAAGTCTAACTTTTGCCCTTCATTTCTTTTTATTCCATCTGGTCTGTAGTCCATGCACAAAATTAATTCTACTCATTCTCTTCCCACTTAGGCAAAATCCCAATTTTGGATTTTACTATCATTTGTAGGCTCTGCCTTTGTTTAATAGAAACTGCTTTGCAAACAAGAGGCCTGGACTTTTGCTTTAGCTCTACCACTGACTTTTGTGAACTTTTTCACAAAACAGGGTTCAGATTCATCATTTTTACACCAATCCTTCCCTTTCCTTAGGAGTGGAAGATAATTGCATTTCACAGTCAGTATGTGATTATTTCATGAGGAATTATCAAATTTAGTGATGAGTATTCAAATTAAAAGTTTTGAGGGAATGAAAATATACAACCATTGAAAATTCACAAATATTGTGTGCAAACACTATTAGATGTGACAGGAAAGCATAAACAATGAAATGTGACTGCTTGGTGCTATATTTTTCCATAACTTTGAGGATTGTAGTCTGTATAGCATTTATATAATAGTAGTAATACTGGCTATCATTTATTGAGTGTCCAGTACTGGTTGATTTATGTCCAGGTCAGGAATAACAAGGTTTTTCAGAAGAAAAGATTCATACCCCTAATTCCCATATGGGAAATGCTAAGGGACTCTGTCCCAGTTGTATAAACAGGCATTGAAGAAAATGGAGACAATGGTCTCAATCCTAATTTCAGAAACATTATTGCCAAGGTGTCCCATGAAATAGGTAAATTCATTTTATAACCATTATATATGATCATTATATATAATGAGGTTAGAAATTAAAACAGAGCCAAAAGATTTCTTTAAAATATATAGATGGAAGTATGAACCTAAAATACTTGATTTGAGAGAAGCAATTTCCTTTCCATCAAGTCCCTATATCTTCTAGGGACTCACTAACATTTAACTTGAAAACACAGTCTAAAAAAACCTAAGTAAAACCCACTTAAGGTAATTGCAGCATCTGGTAGTAGAGACATTCTATATACCTTTTGATACAGTCAGTAAATAAATGTTAACATGCTAACAAGTTAATGTTCCCTATTATTCAAAAAGTGATTTCTGAACTTTTTTAGATATAAAAAGCATGTAATGGAAAGCTTTTTACTCAAGAAAATTAGATATTAAAATAATTATAAGTTTTATAGAGTTTATGATTACCATTTATTTTGTAATGAAATACTGAAAGAATATACACTTATGTGCTAAAAGTGTATATCTTTGAATTATAGGTGATTTTCTTCTTTCTATTTCTAGGTTTGCAAAGGTCTGTAATGATCATATATAATGGTTATAATGAAACAAAAATTTATTTTACATAAACAGTGAGAAATGGACTAGAGAAAAGAGAGAGAAAAATAACAGAACATGCATTGGTTTTTATATATTTATTTTTGCTTCATCTTTCTTTATAAGATAAAGGAAGCTGAGGAAAATAGCTTTCAAGATGGAGAAAGTTGCTATGTGATTAAGCAGATTTATGGAGTTAAATGTGGGTATTCTACTCTGGTCTAGAAGGAAGCCCATCCCTTACATTCCTAAAGTATTTATTTAACCTATATTAGGATAAGGGAATTAGAAAAATTTCCACCATGTGCTACATTATCCAGATAAATTATATCTATTAACCTAAGCTTCTAAGTAACTGCAAATCTGGGGTCTGAAAGGAATAATCAGTAGGTAATACAGTTTCTTTTTATTTTGTCATAAATTGGGAGGCCAAGCTTAATCATCAGAGAAGATTTCATGGAAGGTCTTAACAAGATTTGAAGAAAAGTTTTGGATTAAAGGAAGGTAAGGAGAGTTCCAGGGTTGAGAAAATAGCTGGAGTGTCTGGAGGAGGAGTGCTTCAGCTCATATTTGTGGAATAAATACTTATGTGAATTTAACCAATATGTTGACTTTAGAACTTAATTGCTTGTCCTTCCCAGTAATATATGGCCAATCCTCAGGGCTTAGGAAAGGAAATGGCATATTCTGTGAATTTTCTCATTCAACATTCAGTCCCATTCAGGTGAAGAGCAGGCATTGCAGTCAGGTTATACATGTGATTTAGAGCCCACCATCAGATGCACTGTGTGATATTTGGAAAGTGGACCATGAAGTGGTGGCCTCACTTTTGTTGCTTTTAGATTTTCTGCTGAGAAGCACAGTCTGGGAAGTATTTCATCTTTTTGTGACAGCTATAGGTGATTTCTTGTGCTTGCCACAATAAGAATTACCAATATGGAAAGAAGGAAGCAGATGGTTAAATAGTTATAGCATAATTGTTAAAATACAGTAGATGTGTGGGCTTTGTCAAGGATCTCTTAAGCTGTATTCTAGGTACTTTGGCACATATCTCTTTTACACATAATGACAGTAATCTAATTGATTACTATATCTTGGTTTATAGCAGCTTACTAATTAAAATTTTTGGAGTAATACATCTGGGAATGATACTTCTTTTTTTTACCCATGCTCATCCCACATTCACTCTACATATTTGACAATTATCTTGATGGCAGACATATACAAAAGTTCAGATATAAACAAATAAATTTTCTTTCTTCTCTAATTTTTCCTGTTGCCTTTAGTCCAACTTTGCCTTAGCCAAATTATTTAATCTGTCTTATCTTCCTTATCTATAAACGGTAGATAAAAAGCAAATACATTTTCTTTCTTCTTTAGTTCTTTTTTCTGCTGTCTTTAGTCCAACTTTGCCTTGGACAAATTATTTAATCTAAATCTCATCTTCCTTATCTTTAAACTGTAGATAAAAATAATACCAACTTCATAGGGTTTTTCTGAGGCTTAAGTGACTTAATTGTGTCTGGGTCTCTAAAACCACCCTCAGGCTCAACAATGCCTAGAAGGACTCATAGCACTCATAAAAGCTGTTATACTCGTGAATTACAGTTTACTGCAGCAAAAAAAAAAAAAATGCAGATTAAAATCAGCAAAGGGAAAAGGTAGATGGGGAGAAGTCCAAGAGAAAACCAGGCACAAGCATTCAGGTGTTCCTTCCCAGTGTGTGCTTAATTTTCCCAGCAATTATGTAAAACAACACATGCAAAGTATTGCCAACCAGGGAAGGTCACCAGTGTCTTATTGTCCAGAAATTTTATTGGAGGTCAGTCATGTAGGCATGCAGTGCTCATGTGGTCACTTGACTAACCTCAGCTACTAAAACTCCAGGTTCCAGCCAGAGCAAAAACTGGCATTCAACATAAATGATAATGTTAAGATAATTCTATCTGATCAAACTGGTACAGTGTGGCCCAAGGCTTAAGGCATACAAAAACAGTCTTATCAGGCAAAATGGGCTCAGATATTATCTCACAGGAGCCTGCCAAGGGCCTTCCTTGAAGACAGGAATGTACAGGGTTCCAACAACCCAGTTCTACTGTGTTGACCACTTCCTGTCCTTGAATATTAAGTGCTTATATTCAAATAAGAAGAAAACAAGATTTGTTTTAAATGTTTAAAAGTCCAGCTTTCTTGTTAATTGATTCTTTAAACATAACTGGTGTGGTACTCCTATGAAGGGAGGGAGACACAGAAAAAGGAAAAAACACAACTCTGGATCCATTCTGATCCTCTCAAAATGTTTATGAAGATATAATTTGGGGAAGTAGATATGGCTCAGGTGACTGGTATCCCACCTACAACGTGGGAGGTCGCTAGTTCGGAACCTGGTGCCTCCTAAGGAAGACAGCGAGCTGGCACAAAGGACAGATGCAGAAAGCTGACACAACAAGAGATACAAGAAGAAAAAATATAATGAGAGCTACAACAAAGCAGGGAGTAGAGGTGGTGCAAATGATTAGGCACCTCCCTCCCACATCAGAGGTCCTGGGTTTGGCTCTCGGTGCCTCCTAAAGGAACAAGGAAGATGAACAGACACAGCAAGTTAAAAAAATAAAAAATAAAAAAATAAAAACAATGGGGAGGAGAGAAATAAATAAAATAAATCTTTTTAAAAAAGATATAATTTGTTTAAATTTTGAAACATTAAAAGAGAATAAGTCACATTTTGTAAGAAGTATGAATTTTGTAGTTAGAATGGCCTATTATAATATTTTAACAATATGAGCAAAATAATAACTACCTTACAAGATATTTGTGAGGATTGATTAAATTGGCATATACAAAGAGTATGGTAAGGTTTGATTACTGTTTTCCTTTCCCAGTTATAACAACTGAAGTCCAGGCATTTTTACCATCTTATTGAACTTTAAGGGTGGTTTGAAATACTGTTGGGATGTTTCATGATCCTCAGTAATTTAACACAAAATGACAGAGTAAGTAAATTTGGATTAGACCTTGGATTTGAAGGGATTTAGTGATTTCTATAGAATCTATAAATGGCAATTTGTGAACCTTTTGAAAATGGTAAGGCAACTAAAATCACTTTGCTACTCAGGAACATGAAAATACATAAATAACTGAAAATTTATAAACCATTTTAAATAAAGATTTAATAAAAGCAAAATTTTCTTACACCAATGTTAAGATAATACACTTTCCTTCCAGAGTAGGAAACTAGAGTCTGATATCTGTATTTTATACTTACAGAATTTTATTTTTTCCTAAGTTACAGTGAATGATACATGTCAAATGACAGTGCCAAGAACATTGGACAATCCCAGTGATTTGGATGACATTTTGTCTAGATCTCTGGTATAGATTTGATTCTCTCTCTCATGCTATTTTGAGACAAGTGAAAGTGATTTCCCTTAGGAATCCATAGTAATGGGGATAGGAGGTTCAGAAACTTGTTAAGATAGAAGAAATTCTACAAGAAAAATGGGTGGTAAAAATTTCTCATTTATCAAATAGGTACTGTTTTCTCAGCATAAAACCTTGATTGCACATATTTCCAGCTGTGTTGACATAAAAAAAATTCTCTAAGGGGCTTATTGGGAGTAAAAAGAGAACTGTGATCAGCCCAGATCTACTGAGAGCCTACAATGCTGAATTAAGCATGGGTTATTGTACGTGAATACTGAATATGTAAATCATTTGGAAACCAAATTCATTCTTGAAGTAAGGAAGGCAAAATAATGGGAAAAATTAATTAGGGTGGCATTCATCAGAAAGCATTAGCCAAAATATGTATTCTAATCACACACTTCTTCAGGCCAATGAAGACTATAACTTTTATTGATTGATTTATTTGCTCATTTGTTCATTGCTGTTGAGTACCTATCATTCATTCATTCATTCATCTCTTTACTTTGAAAATATTTATGGAATATTCAGTATGTAACAGGCACTGTTCTAGGCTTTGACTCCAGCAACTAAAACAGGTTAAAGATGTGCCTTCAAACTACATACAGTGTACTGATGGAAACAGCAATGAACAATTCAACAAATAAATTCATTTCAGATTGTGTTAAATGCTACCAAGAAAATAAACAGTAATTGAAGCAATGCAGCACTAGATTTCATACAAACAATGGAAATTTATCTTTAAACTAATTATTGTAAGGCTTAAGGAAAAGTAGAAAGTTTATCACTTTCTTTAAAAATATATCCATGATGTATTAGCTTCCTATTGTTGCTGTAGCTAATTATCACAAACTTGGTGGCTTAAAACAATGAAAATTTATTTATTATCTTAACAGTTCTTGAGGCCAAAAGTCTGCAATGGGTTCCACTGGACTAAAATCAAGATGCTGGCAAGGCTGGAAACTCAAGGGAAGAATCTGTTTTGTTGCTTTTTCCAGCATCTAGAGGCTGTCTGCTTTTTCTTGGCTCTTGGCCCCCTTCCATCTTCAAAGCCAGAAAGGGAGACTTTTCCATGCTTAGTTACTTTGAAAGTGACTCTTCTACCTTCTTCTTCCATCTTTTAAGGACCTTTGTGATTTCATTGGCCCCACCAGATAATCTCCCTAATATCAGGTAACTAATTAACATTTTTAATTCCTTCTGTTGTTCACTCCCCCTTGCCAAATAATATAACATTTTCATAGGTTCTGGGGATTAGCATGCAGATTTCTTTGGCAGTAGGGAGAGCATTATTTTGACTACCATAAAGAGCTACATTTACTTCAATCCAGATTCTGTCTGCATATCATCCAAAAGAAACAAAGCCGTGAGTAGTTTTTTCCTCTTATATTTTACTTTGTTAAATTCAATTTTGTTGAAACTAAACTTACCATCTCTTGATTTTGTATTTTTTATAGATAAATATAAATGCTTTTTCCAATATTGCAAATCCAAATGGGATGTAGACAATTTCACATGCCCATGGATATTTGCTATGTAAGTTACCTCAATTTAGAGAGTAAACAAAGTTCAGAACAGAGTTTACAGACCATTGTCTACTACATACAAGAAATGCATTTTGCAAAGCATTATTGTTGCAGCAGATGAAACTTAGACAATGAAAAACCCAAGCGTGCACTCAGAGAAGCAGAGGAGCAAAGTTTTATTATACGCAGGCCCAGAGGATAGTCAAGTCTCCAAAAAATCTGAGCGCTCTGTCTTGACTTTCATAAGTTTATATAGGGACTTCAAGCAGGCAAATTCCAAAGCAAGCAGGCAGGCAGGGGTTACAAAAGCAAAAGGTGTGAGTTCAGCTTATCTTCCTAAAGCAGAGGGCTGTTAGGGAGGAACAGAATCATTATCTGTTTAGAGTTGTAAATTCCAGTTGAAAGGGGTAGGCAGGGAGTTCTCATCTTCCTAAAGATGTAGATTCCAGGGAAAAAGGGATGAGGGGTGCTTATCTTACTAAAGCTGTGGGTTTCTGCTGAGGGGGGGTTAGGGCCGCAGCTATTATATATGACTCAGATAACAGGTAAATTCATTTAGAAAAAAATAGCAAGATCATCTAATGTTGGGATATGGCAAAGTAAGCGAAGGGAAAAGACAGAAAATAAAAGTAGATACCATTACTATTATATACTCTGGGCAATACTGCTAAAGAGGCAGGGGAGTGAGGGCAAGTAAAATGTTGGTAATAACTCCCCTTTTATATATAAGTTCAGACATGGTTAAATATGGCATTTTATCATCCTCCATTGATTTATCTATTAACCATGATGATGAATCGCACTCAGCTTTTTAAAAAAATAATATTTTGTCTTCATCCTAGTTCCAGTTTAAATATAAGATTTGTATAATTTTGCTGTTTATCTACTCTATTGATGGGAAGGGCCCAGGTATTACTCTTCATGTCAAGTAATTCAGTAAAGTCAAGATCTATTTGGGAAATTTTCAGTGGTCATGGGCAGGCACAAAAGCTGCAAGGAGCTCATAAAAAAATATAATGTGGGAATATCAAGGGCACAGAATTTTTATTGGAGACTAAGATCTCACTGGTCTTACTTTCCAATATTTTCTGAAACTCCCTGTAACAGTTGGCCATTTTGATGTAATTATGAATTCCAAAAATATAATTAAATCATGCTTGTAAACTGATCTGTTAATCTGGGCATGATTAGGTTATGAATAGGGCGTTGAGCCCCACCCCTTGGTGGGTGGGGAATCGAATATAAAAGGCAAGGCAAAGAACAGAGTTGAAGCAGTCTTTTGAGAAGCAGTTTTGATGTTTGAAAGAAGGCCCCAGGGGAAGAGAAGCAAGCCATTCGCCTAATCACCTACAGCTGACCTTGTGGAGGAAACAGGAGCTAAGCCCGGGGAGAAATGCAGCCCCGGGAAGAGAGGAACCCCAGAAGCCTGAACCCTGGCAAACGCCGGCAACTGTCTTGCTCTAACACGTGGCAATGACTGTGGTGAGAGAAGAAACTTAACGCTTTATAGCCTGGTATCTGTGGACTTCTACCCCAAATAAATACCCTTTATAAAGACCAACCCATTTTTGGTATTTTACATTAGCACCCCTTTGGCTGACTAATACACTCCCAAGCTGTTTGTTATAGGTTATAGTTTATTGATGGTGATGGAGATAGGAGAGAATTGTCTGATTCATGCAGGATGTTAAAGGGCCAGATATTTCAGAGCCTAATCCTGGAGATAAAAGGGGAGTAATTACCCAAATTTGACTTAGGTTTACATTTCTGTCCCCTGAAAGAAAATGTTCAGGAAATCCAATTTATTCCACTTGGAGTCACCCTCAAGATGTGTCTTATTTCTTTTAGTTAGAGAGGATGGGAGGTGAAGCCTTAAGAAAATTGTGAAGAATTGTGAGGGTCAAAATGTAACCTTATGAACCAGAGTAAGAATTCCGGTAGCCTAGTTCCCTTAATGTGACAAGTATCATGGTGTCTAGTCATTCTCAGAAGAAAATGAGATTAATGTTGCCTGAGGATTCAAGATTGCCCTGGATAGTCAATTATTATAATTATTGTCATTATTGCTGTGGAGATTGTTACAGACAACTAGGATCCATTTGCCCTATGGCTGTAACCTTTAAGGTACAGAAGAATACAATTTGAGACAAATAGTATTTGTCTGGAAGAATCTTTCATAGATTTTTTTCTGCTCACATTATGTATCCCAACCATTGATACCAGGCAAAAATTCTGATTTCTGTTTAACTCAAAAGAAATGCATTTGCAATATTTTATGTTCTAAAATTACAATTATGTCTTAAGTCCTCTCCCATCTATTTACTCTCTCAAAATGATATGGGAAGTACTTGGAACCTATCAGCCCTTGGGGACTATAGAAAAATCCCCATGTTAGCAGATGATACCCCATAAAGAATTATAAGGACATCAAAAGGGGGAAATGATAAAGGAAGTGCTGGGACCCTAACCCCCCTCAGCAGAAACCCACAGCTTTAGGAAAATAAACTCCCCTCGGTCCCTTTCTCTCTTCCTCCCCTTTCTCCATGAAATCCACATCTAGGAAGATAAGCACTCCCCTGCCTGCCCCTTTGAACTGAAATTTACAACGCTAAACAGATAATGGCTCTTTTCCTCCCTATTAGCCCTGTTCTTTAGGAAGATAAGCTAACCTGCTCCTCTTGCTTTCGTAACCTTGCCTGCCCGCTTGCTTAGGAATTTGCCTGCTTAGAGTTCCTATATAAACTTATGAAAATTGAGACACAGTGCTCAGATTTTTTTGGAGACTTGACTCTCCTCTGGGCCCGCGCAAAATAAAACTTTGTTCATCAGCCTCCTCCAAGTGCCGCTTGGGTTTTCTTCATTCCATCTGCCACAACAAAAACACTACCCCATAATTACCCTTATTCATGTGATGGGAGCAGAGAAATGGTGGTATAGTAGAAAAAAAGTCTACTTTTTACTGAAATATATGCTCTCTGTTCTGAAACAACTTGCCATTTGCTTTAATATTCCAAATAGACCAAACTGCTTGAATGTTTTAATCCAAATAGCAAATATCTGTAATTTTAGATTTTACATTGACAAAAAGGAAAACAATAAGTCATTCTTCACCTACTCTTGTTTACACAGGGTACTTAGGTGGTTTTTATTGTTTTTTTAAGGTATTATTCTAGCTCAGCTACCTGAGAATGAAAAGAACAAAGTCATTATTAGGGGAAGCTTTACGGTTTCCTGAAGTCATTTGCAATGCTATTTTAATAATGTTTGTAAAGAGCCACTCAGACTAAAATGCCCTGAAGGATTTTTACAAGTAACTTCTGGAACACACCGAGGCAAATGAGCAAATATGGACTAGATTCAGAAGAACAGGGTTCTAGCAAAATGACTCATGTTGGCCATAACCTGCAATTTATCTCTGTGTCTTGGATTCCTTATGTCCAAAATAGTGGCTTAAAAATCAGGGGGGATCTATTTTACAAATGAAGCTTCCACTTCATAGTGCCACTTCTAAAACTAAGCTTGAAAGCTAGATTATATCTGATGTGCCTGAGAATTCTTTGGTCCTATGAAAAATGATATTACCCATTAGGTTCATTCTCTGATTCATGATTCAATCAGATTCTTTTTGCAAACATACTCTGTTCCTATTAATTTTTGGCAATCAAAGAATAAACAATAATTCTCTTTCACCTGGCTGCTGTATTGATTTAATTAGGTTATTTTATTCTCCTAATCTTAGGCATTCCTTACATTGAAACATTCCCAATAATTGACAGCAGACAAATTTTGAATTTGAAAGGAGAATGAAGCTTATATTTAGGCAGATTAAATGGTGATGTATGTGAAGTGATTTGTGCAGCACAAAGAAGTCTCCTGAAATATCCAATCCACTGGCTTTATTGTGATGCCTAAAATTTCATTATTAATAAGGCATGGCCTTTTATTCTTACCATCTGTAAAGATGGAAATGCTAAAGGGAGGTGTTAAAATTTTTAAAAAACTGAGCAAAATTTTGTTAGATCTCAATTTTATTGAAATCAATTCATAAATTGGGGATATTCAAATTACCATGAGGTAGAGAGGAATTTTGAGGAACAAAGAGAACATTGGGCTTTTATAGGCAGAACAAGGGAGCACAGTGGAAGAAAATTTTCATTGGTTAATATAGACTACATTTCCTAATGTGGTTTGTGCAGGTGGTTTCTTAGCAATGAGGAATTTAGCTGTCTGAAGAATAGGGAGTTGGAGATAGCTGATTTGTTGATAAAAATTCTGTTTTCTGGGTGAGCCCAGCATTTATAGAGAATAGAAACTTACCTAGATGTCAGTTTTGCAGACATGGGGGTTGCTTGGATTGGGTCTATTAGATTTTATTTATTAAAAGAATAATATATAAAGTCATTTATATTCAGCATTTAGTATTCAACAAGCAATTTTTGTATACCTCTTATTAGGCAAAGCTTAATTTTTAATATGGCAACAGAATATATCTGAAGGAAAGGAATTGAATAAGTGATGAATAGGGATATATTTATCTATTAACTTACTTGTTTCAATATTTATTAAGACTATTTCACATACAAAGTACCAGGCATTGTGGTTTCTGTGAGGGTATCCTTTTTTCTTGCAGATTCTGAATAAATTGAGAAATAAGGAAAAAAATAAGGTAGGTGAGAGCTGAAAATCTCACCGTTTTTATTATTAAGGGCCAAGTTAGAGGATGTAGCTTTGTATGAAAATAAATAGGCCTGTTATTTCAACCCCCTTACCCATCATGTCATGGTAGTATTGGCCTGGGACAGGTCCCCATGTGCAAAGTTTTACCAGGTAGATCTGAAGATATGCGATAAAGAAGAACTCCTTATACTTGTGGACAGTAGCTCATTTCCACATAAGAACAAAAAAAGGGGGAGTGATGGATTTGAGCACATCCAGTTTATTCTTCCCAAATTTACCACCCAGGTGCCATTCTACTTCCCCTCAGTGTCAAGGAATGGAACAAAAAGAGTCCAGAGTTCCACCAATTGAGTTCCCTTAACCTAGAAGAAAACATCAGAGTTATTATCCCTAACATTATGTACTGGAGATAGAAAGATGAACAAGACAATGCACCTTCCTTCCAAGGACTCACAGAAAGTTGGGAAAACAGAATCTTCTCATAACAGAGAGGCTAAGTAGAAGGAACCTCAACTTTAGAAATTCACATTCATCACTTGTATGATAGACAATAATACTGACGCAAGCTAGTTTAGGGAATGGGGAGACAAGCCTAAAACCTGGCAGAAGAACATGGCCGAGAAACACGTGGCCATGGAACCCCACCTGGAAACCCCCTGAGGGAAAGACCCCACCAGAAAGCTGCTGGAAGAACCCCTGAAAATCCTCCATTTGCAATGAGATATTGTCTAGGGTCAAGGAAAAGCCCCAGATACTCTCAAAGGGCCTTATCATTGGGTACCCCCTGGGGAACTGATGGGTGGGGTAATCAATCAAAACAGCAAACAGCTGGGACCCCTCCCCTGACCATTAGCAAGGGGAGGAATAACTAATGCTTTAAGAAGTAACCACAGAAGCAAAATTTCCCTCTCTGCCTGGAGCAGCCCGCAATTATACCTGGGGGCCGGTAATCTGTTATTTTCTCCTGGTTCTGTTCTCTTCTTCCATTTCCTTAATAAACCACTGGCCTAACTAAACTGGCATGTTCTTAAAGTCTTTTATGAAACAGCCCAGAACCTAGAGCAATCTGGCTACAATTGTAACCTCACATATTTGTTGTCTGGATTTCAGAAGGCATTGTGTGTAAAAGTATGTAGCATAGTATCTAGCTCAGGAAAGACTTCAAATGAATGTTTGTTTCCCAACTCTTCTTTCTACCTTCAGTCTGCCTCTGCTCATAGAGAATGAAAAATCTTCTAAGGTTTTGAGATATTCTAGATCTCTGAAAGTTATATAGCAATAGATCAAAGTTATAAGCATTTTACATAGAGACCTCAAGCCAAAAGTTAGGCATTACCAACTCAGTAACAGTAAGCATGAAAAAAGAAAATGAAAAGAAAAAAGTTGTCTAGCCTTCACATGTCCATGATTATAAAGCATATGTAAGGCACGCTGATGAAAAAAAAGAGGGGGGGGGGAGGGGGGGCTCATAAAGTGAAAAACTTCTGTTTCTGGCAGTGCACCAACTTTAACTCCCCACTGGAAACTATAGAAGCAAATTCTAGGAAGAATTATAACTGCTGACTACAGTGGTTTTACTTGTAACTGTAGTTGTTTTTTAGTTTATTTCTTTAACTTGGTATTGTAGTGTTATATTAACTGAATGATTTACAACTCTGTTGTAACCATTCCATTGCAGCCACTTTGCTTAATTTATTTCCATTCCTTTACTTGTAAACTTATATTAACGGAGCAATTTACAACTTTGTTGTAACCTATAACCAAATGCTTATCCTTAAATAAAACCCTCTTTTACATCCAATTTATGCTTACCCAGATAGCCTTTGTCAGTTTTCAAGGGCTTATCAGGCTTGCACTTTTACATTCCCTATTGACCACAACCAAATCATAACCAATCAATGCCTGCCAACTCTACTATCTCTACCTCCTTTTGTTTAATCCTGTAAAAACCCAAAGCTCTTTAGACATAAGGAGACAGGTTTGAGAATTCTCCTTACTTGGCCAACCTTAAAATAAAATTTTTTCTTTTCTCAAAATCTTGATGTCTCACTATTGCTTCTGTGCTTATTGGGTAATGGACCCTTGCTTGATAATCGAAACTGTCAATCTAGAATTTTGAGACCAGATAAAATTTCTTTCAAGAACAAACATGAACTGAAGACATTGGTAAGTGACCAAAAACTGAGAATGTTTAAGAATCACAGACCCTCATTAAAGAAATTTTCAGACAAAAGGGAGATGATATTGAAGCAGGTTTCGTATAGGGAAAAAACAGATGGATCTGGAGCCTGGCAAGAAGTCCACGTGGACATCAATACCCCCAAGATGACTGCTGGAAGACCCTGGCGAGATTTCTTCCTTCTAGAACAACGTTTTCTTCAGAAGCCAAGAGAAGCCCCAGATATTCTCCAGGAACATTATCATTGGGCCCACCCAGGTGATTGATGGGTGGGGTAATCAATCAAAATGGCAAACAGCTGGAACTCCTCCTATGCCATTAGCAAAGGGGTAGAGTAATTAATGGTTTAAAAGCAGGCGCAAAAGTCTCTCTCCCTCGCTATCCCGCTCCCACTCACTCTCGGCCCTTTTGGCTTCTGTGCCCTGCTCTCACCGTGTCCCCCCTGCATGGAATAACACGCAACGTAAGTCAAGAACCTAGACAAAATCCGGTAACAAAATCAGAAGGATAAAAACTATGTATAATAATTGAGAAAAATGGCATAAATATCAACCAATCTTCTTTTTTATTAAACAATACTAATAATTTTTAATTTTAAGTCTTAAAAAATAAAGTAACCAAAATATTGAGCAAAAAGAAATTATAAATTGGCATGGAAGCAGAGTTAAAACATTTTAAAACATCTCATTTGGATGGAAGGTAAAAGAAACTGGTTAACTTTAGAATTTGTACATGTGAATTTTTAAAGTTAAACACTAAAGAAAGAAAAGAAACAGTTATATTTTTAAAAATCTAGGTCAATAGATGATAAAAATTGCAATAACAATTTTTAAAACATCTATTAGAAAGAACGCAAAAATTGAGGGGAAAATGTAGAGCAAGTGGAACAACAATTACTACCAAGACAAAACTCCACAAAAAGGAAACAAGTGAAGTCATTCACAGCCCCAAAAGTAATAACAACAATTAACTTGTCGGCTAAACCACAAAACACTATCACACTAGATTAAAAATCATAGTCATGTTTATAAGATATTCACCTAAACATAAGGGCACAAGATTAAAAACCACAAGAATGGAGAAGAAATATAGCAGGAAGATGTGAAGCAAAGTAGTTGAATAGCTATATTAATATCAAAAAGAAAAAAGTTGGGAAGCGGCTGTGGCTCAGTCAGTGGGGCTCCCGTTTACCATATGGCTTCGGTTCCCGGGGCCTCCTGGTGAAGGCAAGCCCGCCCACACGGCGTGGTTGGCTGACCCAGCGAGCACAAGCAGCAAGGGGGGGATAAATGAATAAATAAATAAAATCTTTAAAAAAAAAAAAAAAGAAAAAAGTTCACCAGAAAAAAAAAAAAGGCAAAACAAAAACCAAACATCATCAGTACACGTAGTCATAACATGATAAAGGTCCGATTCCCTAGGAAAGCACAATACTTTTAGCTTGTTTGCTTCTAATAAAATATTCAAAAAAGCAAAAAGAAAATAGTCAGTACAACTACAAGACAAGGTGAAAAACTGAGAATTATGATGGATGATTGTACTACATCATTTTCAGTTACTTATACTTCAAGAAAACAAAATATGTAATAATAGAAAAGAGCTGATTATTTTAAAATCTTGGTCTCATGGACATCTCTAGAACTCAACCCAGCATATGTCAGTAATTTCAGTAATTCACTCTTTTTATTACTGAAAAGTATTCCATTATATGAAAATACCATCATATCTTTTGCCACGATGTCTAATTTCCTGGGCTTGACCCTTTTGATCTATTGGATTCTTATCATTTTTACTTCTCTTGTAAAGAGACTCCAAAGGCCTTCCACAGCATGTCATAGGAGAACATGATGAGAGGGACTCAATTATCTCATCCCGAGCATTCCACTGAGTCCACCATATCCTCGAAGTATTTTCAGTCAAAGCCATTTAAAATTCCTTGCAGAGAACTGTTGGTGTTTTTAAATTCCTTCCCCATCCATTATATTACTCATCTTTTATTATCTTCTTACAAGTGAGTCTATGTAAGGGATAATGCTTGTTGGTTCTTGCTATGCATGGTACTTCCCCTTGTAGTCTCTCTCCATCAATATCTTGGGAATGCTGACCAGATATTGTGAGGCATACAGGAGAAAATCCATCCAGAAGAATTTTACATTTGGTATCAGACACATGGATCATTTCAGATTACCCCCTCTCCCCCAAGACCCATAGCAATTATGGCATTGCATTTTTCTGCCAGAGAAACAGCAGTTGAGGACGTTGATAATTTTTATTCAGAGTCTGGTTAGGTTCACTTTGAGTTGTTGGTAATGAACATAGTAAAAGAAGATGGGGTCACATCATCCTATTTTTACAGAGCATGGATATTGCATGCTTATCTTGAGAAGCATCTGGAAGATGATCTTCATAAAACAAACCCTGGCATAAGGAAATGTGTCGTATTCAATTTTTTTTCTTTCTGTCATTTTTTTTTTCATTTTGCCAGAATTTTGAAGACTTAAACACTCTTACAGTGAGCATTTCTGTTTTGTTTCATTTTCTTCTCCTTTAAAAATTTTTTTTTACAAAAGCCGGGAATGACAATAGGTGCTAAGGGGAAGGATGGATTGTTGAGACTGATTTGAGTGCTAGGTTGAAATAGATTCTGTGGCTGAATCCAGACTCAACAAGTTTAAATGTATCATGATCAATTAGCAATCTATACTGTGGGTGGGGTAAAGATACAGGTAATATGTATGCCTAGTATTAGCAACCTCTGTTAGAGCCAAATCCTGCTTAAGTAAAAATCAGAACATTCAGGAAAATCTACCAAAGTGTTTTCCCCTGTATTTTTGAAGAAATTTCTTAATTGAAAGAAAGATATTATATTCAGTGCAATTTTAAAGTGACATTCTTCCATTGTTCTAATTCATTAAATCAACTACCTTTATATGTTGATTATGATATCCCTTACAGAAGAAAGCAAATTAATTGTATAAATGAAAATGGGACTTGTATGTCAAGATTTATTTCTATCTAAATAATGTTTTCATTAGTTCCCTTCAGCTCAACTTCCTGGAGGCCAAATATTAATAATATGTATCTCAAAATATGTAACTTGCAAAAAAATCCTTTCCAAAATTATTATTTTTAAAAATATACAAGTGACTCAAACTGAGGAAAGGGAAAAAAAAAGACAAACTAAAGCCACAAAGCAATATTGTCATTATTTATTTTAATGTCCTTATAGAGCTGACAGACTTGTGGTCTTTGAGACTTTTTCTAACAGTACCTTATGCTACAAACTGCTTGGGAAGACTAACTGACCCTGGCAATAATTGTTCCAGTGGAGGCAAAGGAAGTCAAAACTGAAACTTCAGCCACTTAACTGCCCCTCTCAGTCTCCCTCGTCGACTGGTGTAGAAAAATAATGAGACCTGCACTGTTTCCAAAGAACCATCTTCCTATTGTCAACACTCCAACGTTTCTCATTTGAGACCCAAATTTATTTCAGTTCCTTACACGGTCTGTGCTATCTGCCTGCATTACCATAAATTATTTCCACTAGAAATGTCGAACTGAAAAACAAAAATGAGTAGGTGTTTTCGTGGAAGAGAAATGAATAAAGCCCCCAATCAACTCTGATGTACAGCCTTGTATGCTGAGAAGCGTTGTCTACGCCTCATGTGTGGGCCATTACATTATTGTAATACAAGTGCTACAAATGATTAAACATCTTGCTAATCTAAAATGAAAGCAAAGGACCTCTAGGCAAAAGGCCTCCCATCTAAAAGCATTTAACGTCTTTCAGTACTAGGAATTTTCTCTCTTTTGTTCGACTGGACTTGAATCCATCTTATGCTTTGCGTTCACAAGATTAATGAACACTGTTTCATAAATGCCTTAATTCCACATCCAGATGCATGTGCAACTATCTTGTATGAAATATCTAATAACAAGTTACTAGGCCAGGTGCTTTCCCATACAATAATCTTGTGAAGTTAGTGTTGTTTCCATCTATTGGATAGTAATAACAGTTTTAATTTTAATAGTTTAATTTTAAGGAACAAGAAAAATTTCTACCATTTACTGAGAACTTGCAGTGTGACAGACTCTGTGTGAAGCATGCTATGTGCATCATCTCCTTTAAATCACGCTTTGCAGATTCTAGTATTATTCCAATATACTGTGAAGTAGCCTAGTGGTTATTCATTTTCCCAAGGTCATGTGGCTGTAATGGGGGGGGGGTGAGGGTAGCGATTCTAACACAGGTTTATCTGATTTTGAATTAGCTTCCCTTTCCCTTATACATATTCAGTGCTCATCTACGCTTCAAGTCTCCACCTAAATCTCACATCCATCCATAAAACTTTCCCTAACCATTTTGAGTTGGTGCTAGTGCTTTCACTTAGAATTTACAGTTACTGTGAATATCATCTTGCAATTCTAGTATTTCTGGTTTTTTACTGATGTTCATATGTACTATGTCTGTGTCATCTACAAAGATGGCACATCTTGGTGCATTCTCTTCCCTCATAATGTCCTGCTCAGTGTCAAGCATATAATAGTTGCATTCTCTATGTATCAGTGATTTCTTTTTAGACCAACAGGCCACATGGCAGTAGGAAGAAGGGCTAAATTAGTATAGAAGAGGCATGTTCAGATTTCCATTTCCAATATGTCTACTTAGGCATGTACCAAAAAAAGACCTATACTCACGGTTTTGCCCTTTCCATCCGAGAATTAAAATATCTAGCCATTTGGCCTGATTGCCCATACCTTCTCCACTTCATTACCTGTTAAAATCATTTTAAGAAATTCTAGATGAGGTGGAAAATAATAGCAAACTCATTAACTTATCATTGCAACTGGAATAAAGCCCTGCCTAACAGGATACCAACTGTTCGTTTTCCCACTTCAGGCATTTTCGTTTCTGTTCCAGAAAATATACACGATGTACACTGTGGGTTGTCTTAGTTACCTTTTTTAAAGTGAGCATAGAGGACAGTGAGATCCAGATTTATGTAATATTATTTTAATAGATATACAAAATAAAAGTGAAAATAACTAGTAAAGGAAGATAAAATGATATTCATGAACATGAGACTTTTATATAGTTTTAGTTTTTGTTATTCAATTAATTTTTTTTCTGTATAAAATGTGTATAAGTAAATTTGAGCTCCTCCATCCCTGACTGTATTCATTTATTCATTTTACTAATATTTATTGCTGCCAATATAAATTAGTACAATATTATATACTATACTTATATACTGAACATTTTAAATATACAGATACTATCAGAAAATATTGTATATTCAATCTCCTAACTCTATTGCAATTAATAAATCTGAATACTAACCTGGTTCATGAATCTATATACACCTGTCTTATTTTGGGTATGAGGCATGTTGCAAATTCTATTGTCTTTGTGCACCATTTAATTGACTGTGTGAAAAAACCAAAATCCAAACATTGTATTATCTTCAAGATTCCATGCATTTAATTTGATGGATCTGTCCCCCACTACAATGACTGGTTTACTATACCAAAGTTAATAACAGTAGTTACTTTTATTAAATGCTTATTATATAGTATGTACTGTCTGCATTTTGCTTGCATTACCTTGTAAAGACCTCAAAAGAGCTCTATGTGGTAGTAGTTGATTTTATATCTATTTTAAGAATAAACTCTAAAATTGGGTGAGATTATCTAACTTTTCTTAGGTGAGACACAAAGCTTAAGACTCTGTATTCGACTCCATGGCAGATGGACACCAAAGTCCGTGACCAATTTATAATATAGTGAGACATAGTTAAAACTTTATTATTACTAAACAGCCCTTACCTGCTTTGCTTCAGTGAAGGCCTCTTTTCCTGCTTTCCTGCCATGGTGCTTACTCAACAGGCTGAACCTTAAATTGTGTGACTATCTGTAGTCTTATAGAAGGAGCAAAGATCAATATTCCTTCTCTTGCTTTCTAAAGTTCAAGTAATTTTGAGCTCACTCTGTTCAATTATTCTCCTCTGTTTTTCCACTTTGGAACAGGCCTAGAAAATCGGACTATCATTTCTGAAAATCATTCAATCCTGCTTTGCTCTTTATCTCTATCCCATACCTTCAAACCTTAACAACAACTCCTATGGAAACCAAACCAAATACTGAATCATTTATTTTAAAACTCTCAACCAGAAGTATATTCAAAGCTCAGTTATCTAATCTTGGTGTTGAAGTTGAAGAAATCAGTTCTTGTGTTGAACTAAAATTATTTATTTTTGGAGGCCAGAAGGCTAAGTTTGTAATACAGAATTAGAACTGCTGTTTTTGCTGATTTGCTATGTCATATTCAGATCTGCTCTGCCTCTTAAGGGAACAGCTATTCCTCCAGCAGCATCAGTGTTACAGAACTGATTTTTCCATAGACATAAAGTGTTTCACATACTCTTGACTATGCAAATAATTATGCTCTATATATACAATATGCTGGAAGCCCAAAGCATTTGCCATTTAAGAAAAGCATCTCATTCTAGTCACTGTATTTGCTACCACAATAAACTAAGCCATCATCTCTTGTTTGGATTTCACAAGAGCCTGCTCATTGTTCTATGTGTTTCTACCCTTTCCCAACTATAGTTTCTTCTTCACTCAACAGTCAGAATTATCCTTTTAAAATACAAGTTAAAATAAAATAAAATACAAGTTAGATTGAATTCCATGTTTGACTCAAAAATGACTTAACTTCCCATTTCTTACACAGAATACCCCATGGCCTCAAATTGGCCTACAAGGTCCTGCATGATCAGACCTTCCAATCTCTCTCTACTCATCTCCTATTATCCCCCTTTTATTCTACTCTGACCATGCTGTCTTCTTTACTATTCCTTAATTAAGCCAGGCATGCTTCTGCATAGTTTTTTTCCTCCACATGAAATACTCTTCCCTCAAATATCCTAACAGCTAACTCCCATGACTTCTTTAAGCTTCAGCACCAACACCTTCTCAGAAGGACCACCATAAGTACTCTATTTAAAAACTCAAGGTCCCCAACACTTCTGATCTTCCTTATCATATCGACTTTTCCTGTGGAAATACTTACCACCTTGACATATAACTTACTTATAATAGTTGGCTTACTAGACTGTAAGTTCCAGGAAATAAAAGATCTTTGTCATCTGGGTTTATTGTTGTATCCTGATGACATAGGAAATATGTATCTTGTATTCAGTAAGGATTTTTTGATTGAATGAATGAATGAATTAGAAAAGGCTTGATGGATCTTCAGCAACTTTGTTGAGATGACTAGACTTATAATCTGTATCATGTACATATGTGCACTTCAGAAAGCTGATCAAAGAGATAAGCATTTCCCCTTAAGAAAAGTGTTAAGAAGAGCTGCACTGAGCACAGACTGTTCAATCTAGGTTCCAGGTATATAGCTTCAGATATTTAATTATACAGAGTTAAGGAATGAATTATCATTAAATAAATATGGAATGTATTTATGTGAACCTAATTGTGACTAATTATTCTATGGCAGAGAAGTCAAATAGTTAATAAATGACATTGTTCATCCTTTCTTTTTCTAAAATAGCTATACTCTAGTGCTGCTATTTTACAGGACAAGAAACCTGTTTACTGATAATAAAGAATTAAAATTCATAAAACTAGCTAGCTAATTTCCATTAAGGTACCAATATATCCATAGCATAATTACTATACTCTGGCTTTATTTCTTTATGGCATCTTGCTGCTGCACAGATGGTAGGGAGGAAGCAATTGTCTTTGGTTGAAGATTCTTGATAGAGTCATCTTTAAACCTGGAAAAACCCCAAATCATGCCAACATCTGCCTTTAGAAAAGATATGAATAAGGAATACATTGTACAATATACTTAGCTTTATTTTCCAGTAAGCACATATTATATCTTAATCCCTTAAAAATATATTTGGTTTAATTTATAACTTTGGAGTTCTTAGCCCAGAACCCCATTTGTCTTTTTTATTTTATTTTATTTTTTTATGTACTGAGGGCCAGAGATTGAACCTCATATGTGGGAAGCCAGTGCTCAACCACTGAGCCACATCAGCTTCCCTGAGTCATTTTATTTTTTTTTAAGATTTATTTTTTTATTTATCCCCCTCTCCCCCCATTGTTTGTGCTCACTGTCTGCTCTCTGTGTGTTCTCCTGTGTCTGTTTGTCTTCTCTTTGGGTGGCACCAGGAACCGATCCCAGGACCTTCTGGAGTGGGAGAGAGGTGCTCAATCTCTTGTGCCACCTCAGCTCCCTGGTCTGCTGCATCTCTTATTGTCTCTCTTCTGTGTTTCTTTCTGTTGCATCACCTTGCTGTGCCAGCTCTCCTGCACGAGCCAGCACTGTGTGTGGGCCAGCTCTCCACTTGGGCCAGCTTGCCACACAGGCCTCCAGGAGGCCCCAGGAATCGAAATCTGGACCTCCTATATGGTAGATGGGAGCCCAATTGCTTGAGCCACATCCGTTCCCCCAGAGTTGTTTTTGTTTGTTTGTTTTGCTTATTGTTTGTTTTTGTTTTTTTTCAGGAGGCATGGGGAACTGAACCTGGGACCTCCCATGAGGGTGGTGGGTGTTCAAACACTTGAGCCACATCTGCTCCCAGCCCCCATCTGTTTTTTAAAATGCCTTGCAGAAAATAAAGATTTGTTACCCAGAATATATGCTCAGCAATTGCCAGACTTTTGGTTGCTTCCAGTTTTCAAGTACTATATTAATAGAAAGATAGATAGAAACTTATAATGTATCTATTGTTTAAAGGGATAGAAAGAGAAGGAGAGGGGGAGAGACTATTACTTAGAGTCTTGGAGAGTATAAGTCAAGTGTATAGGTATGTTTAATATGATTTGGTTAATATAACATGATATGATATACATAATATAAATAACAAGAATGATTATTGTATTCTATGGCATTTGGTTAATAATAATGCAATATTCTCACATACTTATAAAGTCTATGCAATGTGTAGCTATCATTTCTTTTTTGATTATGACTTCAAAGTAGTTTCTTCCGATCCCAGGTTTCTTAAACACAATAAGGAAAGCATAGTTATTATATAAGTATCTGGGGATTTATTTGCCAAATAAAGTAATTCACCTACTTCTGGTATTACTTGACTTTGTCTTTACTGTGCAGCTGGAAAACAAACAGCCTTGTATAATTTGATTGTGAGAATAAAACCTTAAAACACTATTCCTAATGTCTTTTCTTCACTATAATGATATAACCAAGGCATCCTAGTTTACTTAAATCTGTTTTCCAAGGCAAGAAAAACTTCAAAGAAAATTTTAAATTATTTTCCTGAAAGTAGGCCTTCAAAATCACCAAAATATATGGCTTTTGAAACTCCAAATTTTTTTCTGTGATATTGGATGAATTTTTTATTATTTAATAGTTAAGCTGAAGGACTCTATCTAGAGAAAAGATACTTCATGTAGAATCCATAAATAAAAGAAAGAACAGGCTGAGATTTTATTAAGGTGACTTGGCATTATGTTTAGGACAGTCACATTTGTGTTTTTTTCTCTCTCTTCTAGATTTCTGCCCCATAATTCCATTGTTAATTTATATTTTAAGGCAAGAAAAACCATATTGAAATATTCATGATGCTGATGCTATGGAACACGAAAAAGAGGATAAATATATGTAAAAATGATATATTCAGGAGATGCAGGTTTCATTTCAAAATGACTGACTGAACACATATATGCCTTCCTCACCTCAAAAAAATCCCAGTGGTTTATATAACAGATAATATGAATAAGTAAATCCACAATATCTTTGTTAAATAATAAAGGGCTCCATTGTCAGGTGAGAAGTTTGGTGTAATTTCTGGATGATGAAAAGCAAATGGAATCATAATAACAACAGCAAGAACAGAGGAACAGAAAAATATCAACCCAATGCATGAGCAAGATATAAAATAACAATAGAAGATAACTTCACAACTTTCTATGTATTCTCCCTGCTCTCCCCACAGCCAACTGAAAGAGAAGCCCTCCCACTTCTTTACCTACAGAGCCTTCAGGCATCTCACTGGAGAAAGTAGTCTGCTCTGGAAAGTCATACACTTAATGGAGAAATCATTCCATCTATATATTGTATTGTACTGATGCTTGCTCTTACAACCAACCAAAGATGTCAGAATATGTGACATGTGGCATGTGAAAAATCTAATAGCATAAAGAAGTAAAGATGTGAAATTATAAGCAGGGCAATTTAACCTCGTAGTCCAAAAACACTCACAGCATGATGACCAAATGAATTAAAAAAATTTCTTGATGGATCTTCAGGAACTTCAGTAGATTGAGATTGGTGGTGCCTACAGGTCTTGATAAAAAACAATGGCAAATACTTTCCAAAGAAACTCGCTTCAACCTAGGCCACGAAGAAGTCTCACAAATAATTTCTAGGGAAAATATGCACTTCACAATGAAAAATAACCAATCACACCATAAAAAGGTACCGTAACTAAGTAATTACTAAAACAACTATAAAGTAACTATATTTGTGCCCAATTGTTCCTGTACTAAAACAACAACTTTATTATTTTACAGTTCTAAAGATCAAGAGTTCTAAAAACCAAAGCTTCAGCAGGTCTGCTTTCCTTCAGAAGGCTCTATTTCCTTGTCTTTTCCAGTTTCTAGATGCCACGTGAATTCCTTAAAACATGTCCCCTTCCTCCTATCACTCAACCTCTGGTTCTGTCATCACATCCCCTGCTCTGACTTTCAAACTCCTGCCTCCTCAGTATAAGGACCCTGGTGATTACAGATAATTCAGGATGATCTCCCCATCTTAAGATCCTTAACTAATCACATATGGAAGGTCCTTTTTGCCATTTGAGATAACATAGTCACAGGTTTGGGGTTAAGGTGTTGATATCATTGGGGGTATCTACCCACCGCAATAACAGATGCAGTTAGACTCTCGAGATTTCAGATATTTGGATTGTATGATACATTATAAAGCAATTATGTTTTTATGTGTTCATAACTAGAAGACAAATTGGAATGAGAAAGTATAAAAATGGAGAAGCATATTTGAAAATGTATCAGTAGGTCTTCTATAAATGAACATTTAGTAAGTTAAATAAAAAAACCCAGTGGATGAGTTTAATAGCACACATGAGAATATACAATTAGTCATGTCAAGGAACATGAAAAATAGGATATATATATATATATGTATATATATGAAAATGATGCATAGTTTCCATTTCAAAATGCCTGACTGAATACCTTACACACCTTGAAAATTCCCAATAGATTACATAATAGATAATAAAAATAACTAATTTTGGAATAAACATTTCAAAATATGTAGAAAATCAGAGATGCAAAATATGAAAAGTTATTAAGAAGAATATCAGAAGAATTGTGACACTTGTACAATAAGGGAAGAAACAGGATGATTTTCTGTAGCTACAACTATGAGTTATGATGACTGAATTACTAGATCACTGATTTTTCTTTTTTGAAAATATTTGATTATCACATCTGGAAAAGCTGTAACTTTTAAGGTAGTCAGTTTATGTTATGTTTTGTTTTGTTTTGTTTATTCAAAGATTGAAGCAGAAACAGAATTATGCTAATTTTGTCAACTGGCCATTATATGGATTTACTGTTTAAGATTTATAAAGGAAATAATCTCTCCCCTCACCAAAAAAGAAAAGCTATTAAGGGACACATTGAAGAATATGAAAAGCTTTATCCCAGTAAACTTGCAGAAATAGAGGGGAGATGAAATGGGAAGCAGAAGGTATATTTGAAGAGGTAATGGATAGAATCTTCCATAATTGATGAAATGTTTTAATTCAAACAATCAAGTATCCAATGAATCCTAAGGAGGATGGAAAAAGTAGGTTTATCATAATGAATCAATACCATCAAGGGCAAAGAAGAGATTTTAAAAAGAGCCAGAGGAGGAAAAGATCTTTCTAGAAAGAGTAGTTAAACTGACAGCTGATCTCTAAACATCAGTGGAAGCTAGAAGACAATTATTTCTGCAATGAGCTGAAAGAAAATAACTACTAACTTTGTCTTCTACACCTCACAATATTTTTGAAGAAAGAGTTCAAAATTAAGACCTGGGCATAAAACAGAAAAATGAGTTTGTCTCCAGCATATCTTTATTAAAGAAAATTCTAAATAATGAACTTCCTGCAGAAGGAAAGTATTCTCAGATGGAAGTTTTGAGATGCAAGAATGAAGAGCAAAGAAAGTGGTAAATATGTGGGTAAATCTAAATGAATGTTTACTGAATATAATAAAATCAGTAATGTAGTTTGAATGACAAATGGGGGTAATTGGAATTTAAGTGTTCTATTCGTTATATTTTCCAGGGGGTTGTTGGTGGTAAACATTTACTAAAACTTATACATTGATGTAATATATATGTTATAATATCTAGGGTAACCTCTGAGAAAAAGAAACAGAGTATATAACTTCTAAACTAGGATAAGGGAAATAAATTGATAAACATCTATTTGGTGGTTTTTTGTTTTTTTTTTCATTCTAAAAGAAAGTGGAGAAGAAGAGAAAAAGATAAAGGGGAAAGAAAAGCCAAATAGAAAGCACAAATAAAACTGCAGATATATACCAAAATACTTCAATAATTGCATTAAAACAAGTGGATTGCATGTTATGGTTAAATAGTAAAGATTTTCAGATAAGATTTTTAAAAATACAGTTCATCTACATATTATTTACAGAAAATACAAATGCAATATAAAGATGCAAATTTTAAAAATAAAAACATGTAAAATTATAGATCATTCATATTCTTTTAAAATTTGGAGTATTGTATTAATACTAGATAATATAGACTTTAAGGCAAAACTAAAGTTAAAATGATCACTTCAGAATGAAAAGAAATTCAGTTCATAATGAGAATCAAATAATTTAAAAATTTTAAACACTGGTAATATAGTCATGAAAGTGAAAAAAAGCACAACTACAAGGAGAAATGAAAAATTATCATCATATTGGGAAATTTTAAAATACTACATTTCTCAATCATATTACAGAAGCAGAGGGATAAAAGTATGCAGATTTTTTTCTTTATTAGAGAAGTTGTAGGATTACGGAACAATCATGCATAAAATACAGGATTCCCAGCTATCACCCAACCACCAACACCTTGCATTAATAAAGTCCATGGTTTCACTTGGAGTTCACTGTTTATTAATTCCATGGATTTAATAAAAAATTATTTTGTTAACATATATACAATCTAACATTTCCCCTTTTAATCATACTCGTGTATATATTTCATTACTGTTAAACTGCATTCACAACATTGTGCTACCATCACAACCATCCATTACCCAAACATTTTCATCCTTGCAAATAGGAACCCTGTACATTTTAAACCTTAACTACTCCTTCTCTCTCCCCATCCTGTCCCCTGGTAACCTATATTCTAGATTCTGACTCCATGAGTTTTCTTTTTCTAATTGTTTCAAATCAGTGATAACCTGTCCTTTTGTGTCCAGCTTATTTCACTGTACGTGATGTCTTCAAGGTTTATCCAGGTTGTCACATGTATCAGGACTTCATTCCTTTTTATGGCTGAATAATATTCCACTGTGTGTTATGTGTGTGTGTGTGGGCGTGTGTGTTTATACCACATTTTATCTATCCATTCATTAGTTGATGGATACTTGGTTTGCTTCCATCTTTTGGCAATTTTGAATAATGCCACCATGAACATCAGTGTGCAATTATCTGCTCAAGTCCCTGCTTTCAGTTATTTTGGGTATATATCTAGTATCGGGATAGCTGGGTCATATGGTAGTTTTATACTTAACTTTCTGAGGAACTGCCAAACTTTATTCTGCAATGGTACACCATTTTATATTGCCACCAGCAATAAAGGAGTGTTCCTATTTCTTCACATCATATCCACACTTGTTATGTTCCATTTTTTTTTAAACAGCAGCCATTCTACTGGATATGAAATGGTATCTCATTGTGGTTTTGACTTTCATTTCTCTGATGGCTAATGATGTTAAGCATTGTTTCCTATGATCACTGTCCATTTGTTTATCTTCTTTGGATAGGTGTCTGTTCAAGCCTTTTGCCCATTTTTCATTGGGTTGTTTGTCTTTTTGTTTTAAGATGAAGGATTTCTTTATATATTCTGGTTATTAATTCCTTGTCAGATATGAGGTTTACAAATATTTTCTCCTATTGTGTAGGCTATCATTTTATTTTCATGATAAAAGTCTTTGAGAACCAAATTTTTAAAATTTTGATGAGGTCCCCTTGATCTATTTTTTTGTTTTGTTGCTTGTGCTTTGGATGTAAAGTCTAAGAAACCATTCCCTAACACAATTTCCTGAGGATGCTTCCCTATATTTTCTTCTAGAGTTTGATAATTTCTAGTTCTTATATATAAGTCTTTGATCCATTTTGAGTTGAATTTTGTATATGTTGTGTGGGAGGGGGTCTTCCTTTTCTCTTTTTATTTGCAAATGAAGATCCAGGTTTCCCAGCACCATTTGTTGAAGTCTATTCTTTCCCAATTGAGTGATGTTTGCCACCTTGTGAAAATTCAGTTGGCCATAAATGTGAGGGTTGATTTCTGAACTCTCAATTCTATTCCACTGGTCTGTATGTCTGAACTTGTGCCAGTACCATACTATTTTGATTCCTGTGGCTTTGTAATAAGTTTTAAGATTGGAAAGTGTGAGTCATCCAAATTCATTCTTCATTTTCAAAATGGCTTTAGCTATTCGGGGCCCCTTACCCTTCCAGATAAATTTGATTGATAGCTTTTCCATTTTTGCAAAGAAAGTTGTTGGAATTTTGTTGGGGATTGCCTTGAGTCTATAAATTGCTTTGGAAAGTGTTTTAGTTTGCTGAAGGCTGCCAAGGCAATATACAGAAATGAGTTGGCTCTTAAAATGAGAACTTATTAACTTATAAGCTTACAGTTTTGAGGCCATGAATGTGTCCAAATTAAGGCATCTTCAAGAGATGTTTTCTCCCTGAGCTGAAGCTGTGGACAGTCAGTTCCATGGCAGCATCTACACATCTCACCCTCTCCTCTGCGCCTCATGCTTTCAACTTCTAGTTCAGTGGCTTCCTCAGAGTAATCTACTTAAACAGCCCTTAACTGAATCTAAGCTAATCAAATGATGACAATAGGTTCACATCCACAGGAATAAAAGAACAATGTAAGAACATAATTTTCTGGAGTCCACAAAAGGCCAAACTACCACAGGTGGTATTGGAATCTTAATGATATTTAGTCTCCCAATCTATATACATGGAATATCCTTCCAAGTATTTGTACTTTCTTTAATTCCTTTAAGCAATATTTGTTATTTTTGGTGTACAAATTCTTTACATCCTTGGTTAGATTTATTTCTAGATACTTGATTCATTTAGTTGCTATTGTGAATGGAATTTTTTCTTCCCAATGTTTATTGATTATTATATAAAAACACTACTGATTTTTGCATAATGTTCTTATATCTGCCACTTGCTGAAGTCATTTATTAGTTCAAGGATCTTTGTTGTGAAATTTTCAGGACTTTCTGCATATAGGATCATAGCATCTACAAACAGGGAAAGTTTTACTTCTACTTTTCCAATTTGGATGCCTTTCATTTCTTTTTCTTACCTAATCCCTCTGGCAAGAAATACCCATACATTATTGGATAACAGTGGTGACAGAGGGCATGCTTGTCTTGTTCCTGATTATAGAGGGAAAGCTTTCAGTCTTTCACCAGTAAGTAGGATGTTTGCTGTGAGCTTTTCATATATGCTCTTTATCATGTTGAGGGAATTTCCATCTATTTCTAGTTTTCTAAGTGTTTTTAGTAAGAAATGGTGCTTTATTTTGTCAAATGCCTTTTCTGCATCAATTGAAATGATCTTTTTTTTGTTGTTGTTCCTTCATTCTTTAATGTGGTGTATTACATTAATTGGTTTTCTTATGTTGAACCAACCTTGCATACCAGGGATAAATCACACTTGATCATGGTGTGTAATTCTTTCAATATGATGTTGGATTCAGTTTTCTTATATTTTGTTGAGGGTTTTTCGCATCTCTATTCATAGGAGATATTGGTCTAAATTTCCTTCTCTTGTAGTATCTTTATCCTGATTTAGTATGAGGGTGATGGAGATGCCGTAGAATGAGTTAGGGAGTGTTTTCTCCTCTTCAGATTTTGGAAGAGTTTGAGCATAATTGTAATTGCCTTTCCTTGGAATGTTTGTTAGAATTTCCCATGAAGCCATATGATCCTTTTATTTGTTGGGGTGTGTATTAGTCAGGGTTCTCTAGGGAAACAGAATCAACAGGAGATATCTGTAAATAATATGAGATTTTATAAGAGTCTCTCATGTGATCGTAGGGGTGCACAAGTCCAGGTTCCACAGGCAGGCTACAAACCAGGGGGTCTGATGAAAGTCCAATGAAGGTCCAATGAAGGTCCTTGATGAGTTTCTGGGAGACATTGGCTGTCCAAAGATGAGCTGGGAAATTCTCTCTGAATGCTGAAATCACTTCTCCTTTTAAGGCATTCAACTGATTGGATAAAGCCTCACTCATTGCTGACAGCAATCTCCCTGGTTCATGCAGATGTAATCAGCAATCTGTCCAGTAAACTCACTGATGACTAAAGCCCATCAATGTCCTTTTATTACAATTAGCCCAGTACTTGCTTGACCAAACAACTGGACACAATTACCTGGCCGAGTTGACACATGGGCCTAACCATCACAGGGTGTTTTTTATTAATCATTCAATTTCTTTACTAGTAATTGATTTGTTGAGATCTTTATTTCTTCTTGAATTATTGTAGGTAGTTTGTGTTTTTCTAATAATTCATCCATATCATAAAGGTTACCTAAATTTGTGGCATACAGTTGTTCATAATATCCACTTATAGTGTTTTTTAAAAATTTCAGTGGGGTCACTAGTAAGAGCACCCTTTTATTTCTGATTTTCATTAGTTCTGTTCTCTCTCTTTTTTTCTTTGCCAGTCTAGATAAAAGTTGGTTGATTTTATTGATCTTTTTCAAAGAACCAAGTTTTGGTTTTGTTGGCTCTCTCTCTCTCTTTCTGTTTTATTTATTTCTCTTCTAATCTTTGGTATTTCCTTTTTTTGCTCACTTTGGGTTTAGTTTTTTCTTTTTTTCCTAGTTCTTCCAGTTTTGAGTTTATGTCTCTGATTTTAAGTTTTTCTTCTTTTTCAATGTAAGCATTTAGAGCTACAAATTTTCCTCTCAGCATGGCCTTTGATCATCCCATCAGTTTTGTTATGTTGTATTTTCATTTTCATTCATTTCAAGATATTCCCTAATTTTGCTTCTGATTTCCACTTTAACTCATTGATACTTTAAGTGTATGTTTTTCCACATGTTTGTGAATTTTCCCTTTCTACTTCTGTAAATGATTTCTAGCTTCATTCTCTTGTGGTAAAGAATATACATTGTATGATTTAAATTTTTAAAATTTATTGATACTTATTCTGTGATCTAGCATATGGTCTATCCTGGAGAATGATCCATGTGCACTCAAGACGAAGAATGTGTATTCTGATTTCATTGGGTGAAGGGCTCTCTCTATATATATCTGTTAGTTCTAGTTTGTTTAGTGTATTATTCAAGTCCTATACTTACTTATTTAACTTCTGACTAGATTTTATATCCATTATTGAGAGTGGTGTTAAAGTTTTCTATTAATTTAGAACTGTCACTTTCTCGCTTCAAATCTGCCAGCATTTGCTTCATATATTTTGGGGCTCTGCTGTTAGGTGCATACATATTTATCATTGTTAATCTTCTAGTAGAATTTCCCCCCTTTATCAGTATGTCATGACCATCTTCATCTCTCATAACTGGTTTTGACTTAAAGTCTATTTTATCTAATAGTAGCATAGCCACCCCAGCTCTCTTTTGGTTACTACTCCCATGGTATATTTTTTCCATCCTTTCACCCTCAACCTACTTGTATCTTTGATTTTAAGGTGATTCTTTTACAGATAGCATATAGTGGATCATACTTTTTTACATATTCTGCCAATCTCTGCCTTTTGACTGAAGAGTTTTTACATTTGAAGTCACAACTGATAATACAAGTCTTTCTTCTGCCATTTTGTTTTTTAGCCTTTGTAAGTCTTATACTTTTTGCCCCTCAGTTCCATTAAATCCTACTTTTATATTTATTTGCTTCCCTGTGTTGTACCATATTGAGTGCCTTCTCATTTATATCTGTATATATTTTTCATCTGTTTTCTTTGTGGATACCATGGGGTTAAAATTTAACATCCTACATATATAGCATTTATATTTGGTTTGATACCAACTTAACTTAAATAGCATGCACATGTACTTTTCCTAAACACCTCTGTCCCCCGCCCCCAACCATTTTTTTTTTTTTTTTGGTACTTATTACGACTTTTGCCTTTGTGTATTGTATGTCCAAAAACCTAGATTTATCATTACTTTTTATGCATTTGCATTTACCGCATGAAGGAAGTAAGAAGTGAAGTTACATACCAAACAATACAATACACTAATACTGACATTTATAATTACCCAAATGGTTACCTTTACCATCGGTCTTTGTTTCTTTATGCTGCTTTGGAACAATGTCTAGTGTCCTTTCTTTTCAGTTTGTAGAACTTTCTTTAGCATTGCTTGTAGGGCAGGTGTAGTAGTGATGACTCCTCTTAGCTTTTGTTTATCTGAGAATGTCTTAATCTCTCCCTTATTTTTGGAAGGCTCACTGGATATAAAATTCTTGCTTGGCAGTTGTTCTTCTTCAGCACTTTAAGTATTTCAACCCACTGCCTTCTTACCTCCATGATTTCTGATGTAAAATTGGAACGCAATATAATTGGGACTCCCTTGTATGTAACATGTTGCTTTTCTCTTTCAGATTTAAGAACTTTCTCCTTGTCCTTTGCATTTGATAGTGTGATCAGTATATGACAGGGTGTATTTTTCATCATGTTTATTCTGTTTGTCATTCTTCGTGTTTCTTGGATGTGCATATTCACATCTTTTGCTAAGTTTGGGAAGTTTTCTGTCATTATTTCTCTGAATATTTCTTCTACCCCTTTCTCTATTTTTTCTCCTTTTGGGCCTTCCATAATGTGAATACTGATCTGCTTGATGGTGTCCCATAGCTGTCTTAGTCTAGTTTCACTTTTAATATTTCTTTTTCCTTTCTGGTCCTCAGCTTGACTCATTTCAAATGTCTTGTCTTTGAGACACTGATTTCTTTCTTCTGCCAGCCCCAATCTCTCTTGAGACCCCCCCTGGGCATTTTTTCATTTCAGTTGTTGTGGTATTCACCTCCAGAAGTTATGTTTGGTTACTTTTAAAAATTTCTGTCTCTTTACTTACATTCTCAAGTTGTTCATTCATTATTTTCTTGATATCCTTTAGTTCTTTCTCTACTTTGTTTCATCTCCTTGAGCATTTTTATGATCATTTTTGGAAAGGCTTTATTAAGTGTGTCCTCATTGTCTTTTTCATTGCTATTTACTGTATTTTTATCCTCTTCCTTTAGATAGGCCATTATTTCTTGTTTTGCTTTTCTTATATTCTTTTGTTGCATACTATAGATTTTAATATTTTAAAAATTTTAACTCTGAATTTACTCTCTGAGATGTCTGTTTCTTGGTTTTGTAACCAGCTAGTGATAAGATAGAGATTTTCTTGAGCTTCAGCCCTCTTTTCAGGAAGGTCTACCCAAGGCAAATACAGTGTGCAGGGTTTTCCTTGTCTTTCTGAACATGTGTTTTGTCCTCGGCTTTCACTTTTAGTTGATTTGGAGTTCCACTGTTCATAAGACTTTGGTTGTTCCCTCTGTTTCCCAGAGAACAAACCTCCTTCTCCTGGGCATTTGAACCTGGCAGGTCTTCATCCCAGACTGTCTTCATCTTCTTTCGTTGTCTTATGCTGCTTTTGCCTGGATGGCAAATTCTGAGAGGAAGTTTACCCCCATGAAGGACTTTCTGAAGCCAGTCTTTCTTAGCCAAAACAGGGCCAG
Organism: Tolypeutes matacus; assembly: GCA_026826555.1. Classification (NCBI taxonomy): domain Eukaryota; kingdom Metazoa; phylum Chordata; class Mammalia; order Cingulata; family Chlamyphoridae; genus Tolypeutes; species Tolypeutes matacus. Next base: position 12,186,542 of record JAKSZT010004015.1, read on the forward strand.
AGATCCATAAAGAGTATGCAGACTGGCTCCAAACTGCCTTGTGGATGGGGCTCAGCAAGAGCACCAAAAGCTTCTCTGATGGCTCGCCGAAGCAGAGCTTTCCTGGCCTTCCCAGCAAATACAGCCCTTTAGCTAACTTCCCCCACAGACCCGAGGAAACCCTGTGTCATTAAATATCCACCTCCTTTGCCCCTATCCAGGGAGGGTTGGAAAAATTGCTGCCACCCCCTTCTTCCAGGGCATGGTTGAATCAATGGCTGTATTCAGAGCTGGGACCAAGCGAGCCAAATTTGCTAACCAAAAGCTGTAATCAATGATAGGCTGAGCACTCCTGTTCTTGAGTTCCATTTCTGTCACTAGCAGCTAGCCAGGGACTGGACCCCACAGAGGTCTGCCATGAATGTTTGGGACGGTCACAGGTAGTCACTGCTCGGAGAGAGCAATTTATACTTTTATATCATAATTTATCAGCCACTTCTACCTGCTCTTTCCTGGATGCTGTACTGTGTTCTTCTAGCCTCTGGTTTTTCAAAATAGTTGTTTCAGAAAGTTCCTGCCTGTTTAGTATTTGTTATTGTGGAAGGACTGATTCTCAGAGCTCCTTACTCCACCATCTTTCTTGGAAGTTCCAGGATACAGAAGCTTTAAACAGCAAAGTTGATAATCAAAAAATCCAACATAATTAATACATAAAACACTGTATCCAGCCATGTAGAACACATGTGATGTTTATAAAATATGTTACAAAAAATTTTGTACTATGTCAAATTTGAATTGACTAAAATCATACAGAACATATTTTGACCACAATGAGATAAAAGTAAGAGTGAATTAAAAGAAGATAAATGGAAAAAAACCATATGCTTTGATATTAAAACTTGAATTAATTATTTTTCTGAAAAACCTATGGTTCAAACGAAAAAAAAAATCATAAAATAAACAAAAATAAAATGCTGCATCACAAAACTTGCAGGATGTACCTAAACTGTTCCTACATGGGGATTTACAGCCTTAACTAATAATGCATTATAAAAGAAGGATAAAATGAATTAGTTAGGCACCCAACTTATCGGTTTAGAAATACAGCAAATTAAAAAAAGAAGTAAGAATAATAAATATTGTAAAATAAATACAATTAAAACACATAGCTATTAAACAGGCAAAAATGTGTTTTGCAAAGTCTAATAAAAAATAAAAACTTCTAGAGAGACTGGTGAAAGAACAAAGGATAAAGCCCAAATAACCAGAATGTAAAGGGCCATATTGCAAATGCTTCAGACATATGAAAGGTAACAATATACTAAAAAAATTAAGTGAAATGAACACATTTCCAGAAAAAAGTAAGATGAAACTGACTAAAGAAGAATAAAAATCCTGAGATGGTGATGCCTCTAATTGAGAAGGGGCTTAGATCCTGTGGGACAGATAGATGGGACTAGCTTGTTTACAGTTGCTCACTCTCTCTGTTCCTTGAGATGGTCATTGTCTATCATTTCCTTGTTAGTTGTACTGGATAAGTCCAATGAACTGGAGAGTAGGTGTTACAACTCTGTCGAGATTCAGGGCCTGACTGGGAAGCCAAAGATTTCAGCCTCTTGGACATAAATGTATCAACTCTGGTACTAACTACAGATGATGAAGAAAGTGCTGCAGCCCTAACCCCCCTCAGCAGAAACTCACAGCTTTAGGAAGATAAGCAACCCTCATCTCTTTCTCCCTTCCTCCCTTTCTCCCTGGAATCCACATCTTTAGGAAGATAAGCACTCCCTGCCTGCCCCTTTCAAATGGAATTTACAACTTTAAATAGATAATGACTCTTTTCCTCCCTAAAAGCCCACTGCTTTAGGAAGATAAGCTGAACTCGCACCTTTGCTTTTGTAACCCCCCACCTGCCTTAGGAATTTGCCTGCGTAAAGTCCCTATATAAACTTATGAAAGCCAAAACTCAGATCTCAGATTTTGGGAGATGGATTCTCCTCTGGGCCCGCATGTAATAAATACTTTATTCCTCTGTCTCTCTGAATGCATGCTTGGGTTTTTCATAGTCTAAGTTTTTTTTTTTCTGCTGCAACATTTGGTGCATTGGCCGGGAAACCCAACCGAGCAGGCCTGTTTTGCCTCTAGCTTGAGACTGACTGGTGCAGCCAACGGCGACCTCTGAGCAAACAAGGTAGGTTCCACCTGTCCTCTTGATGGGACCTTCTCTGAGGCGGTCCTAGCAGGGCACGTCCCCACACCCCAGCCTGACTCAGTGGAGAGGTGGGCTGAACTGTGCCAGAAGACTCTGCAAAGGTAAGGCCCTGGGTACCAAGTCCTCAGTCAGGCCCGTTCCCAGACGGAAGGGGAGACTGATCATTTCCCAAAGTCTCTAATATAGAGATCCCAGAATAGGGCAGACCCTGCAGGAGGGACTGCATAATCTCTGAGCAATTGTGTGAAAGAGGACAGCAGAGGCTTGCCTCTGTCATGCCAGTCTGTGGCTCCACAGCCTGTGCTATGGAGCCTGAGTGGGCCCTAACCTGTTTTCCGTGGCTACGTCATATGGCATATCAGCCCACCCAAACTCTGCCCGGGCACTGTAGCTAAGATGAGCTGAAGTTCTCCCGAGAGATGCAGACAGGTGGGCATCTGAGTGGCCTCAAAAGAGGCAACCCCTTCCTTTGTCTGTCTTACACCACCGGCACAAGGTATGAGCTCATCACAGTCAAAACCCACTTCTATCTATATCAGATGTAGAGTCCCCTGATCCCAGTCTCTCTTCTCTTCTTGTCTTATTCTTTCTTTCTCATCCACACACTGTTTTCATGGACCCAGGTCCTGACTGGCACCTGACTGGCAACATATGGCCTTAGACTGCATACTTAAGAATTTTAAAAAGGGACTTTCTGGAGATTATGGTGTCTGGATGAGCCCTGGCACCCTCCGAATCCTATGTGAATTAGAGTGGCCCACTTTTAACATTGACTGATTATCAGAAAGGACCCTAGATGTAGCTAAGGTCTGTGCAGTGTGTCTGGTTGTCACAGGAACTCCTGGCCATTCTGATCAGTTTCCGTACATCAACTCTTGGTTAGAAATAGCCCAGACTCTGCCCCTTGGGTTCGATTCTGTGTTGGGAAAAAAAGACAGAGCAGGGTCTTAGCTGTGCAAGGAATGAGACCCCAGAAACTGGTCATTTACCAAGGATCCCTGGAAGAAGTCCTACCACCTCCACCATATGCTCCGGCTGCTCTAGCCTCCCCTCCTTCTAGCCTGGGAGCACAGGTGGATCTCCCAGAAACAACCCCACCTTTGGTTCCTCTGGGACCATCGACCCCCTCTGAAGAAAGTCCCAGAACCCCAATAACAAAGAGGCTCCTGTTGGCACAACCCGTGTTACAGATGCCCCTCCATGAGACACAGGGTCCAGCCCAGATCAGCAAGGATGGGACCATCCGACCCAGGAGGCCTGTTTTGTACTACCAGCCCTTCACAACTATAGACCTCTTAAACTGGAAGCACCACACCCCCCCCATTGGAAAAGCCCCAGGCCCTTATTGATCTCATGGAATCCATTTTCCAAACCCATCATCCCACTTGGGATGATTGCCACCAACTCCTCCTGACTTTGTTTAATACAGAGGAGAGATGACAGATTCTGACAAAAGCTGAAAGTGGCTGCAGGAGCAGGCCCCTACTGGTGTCTTAAACCCGGAAGATTAGGCATGAGAGCCAGCGTCAGAGGCCCAGCCGAACTGGGACTTCAACACTGATCAGGGATGGGCTGCACTCCAGCAATATCGGGAAGCACTCTTTTGAGGGGTCACAGAAGGGGCAAAATGACCCACAAACATGACAAAGACTAGTCACCCAAAAGCCTGAAGAATCTCCAAGAGATTTCTATAAACGACTTTTTGAGGCCTTCAGAATCTACATCCCTTTTGACCTCGAGGCTCCGGAAAACCAGAGAATGGTGAATGCCACCCTTGTTCCACAGGCAGCATCGGACATTAAAAGAAAGTTTCAAAATTAGAAGAGTTCATGGGAATGAACATCTCTCAACTCCTTGAGGTCGCCAATAAAGTGTTCATCAATCAAGATGAAGCCACCAAATGAGATGCCAAGAAGCAAGTGAAACATCAAGGCTCCCTACTGGCAGCAGCCTTGGGAAATCCTGACCCCACCAGATGAGGAGGGCCACCTTGAAAAGGGGGGAGAAGCACGAAAAGGGTGCCCCTGGCCAGAGACTAATGTGCCTACTGCAAAGAAAATGGACACTGGAAAAATGAGTGCCCCCAAAAGAATCAGGCGCATGGAAGGAACATCCCCAAAGTGAAATACCGACCTGAGCCCCAGGACCATCTGATCAGGATGGCAGGACTCGACTCCAAATAGGGGCAACCGGACTCACTAGAACTTGGCCCCCACGAGCCCATGGTCAAACTACAAGTCAGGAGCCAGTCAATAACTTTCATGGTAGACACTGGCACTGAATATTCTGTGGTCAAAACCCCCGTCGCCCCCTTTAGCGGAAAAACTGCTAACATCATAGAAGCAACTGGAGACCAGTCAAGCCTACGGCCTTTTTGCCAGTCAAGAACTTGTCAGCTTGGTGGCCACAAAGTGACTCATGAATTTCTGTACCTGCCTGAATGTCCAATTCCCCTACTTGGTAGGGACTTCTTAACCAAACTGGGAATCCAGATTACCTTCAAACCTGGGGGGCTAGCAAGCTTAAGCCTCAGGACCAGCCTCATTCTCCTTGTCACCATACCCCTAAGTGATGAATGGAGGCTTCATGTGGAAGAAAATTCAAGTCAGAATCCAGAAAAACTGCTAGAACTTTTTCCCCAGGCTTGGGCAGAAAAACCCCGCAGAGAATGGCATGGAACCATGCTCCTATCATCATCAACTTGAAGCTTGGAGTGGTCCCGGTCTGGCAGAGCAGTATCCAATCCCCCACAAAGCACAATTGGGCATGGCTGAACACATAGATCACCTGAGAAAAGAAGGGATCCTGATCGAGTGCCAGTTACCCTGGAATACCCTGTTATTACCAGTAAAGAAGCCAGATGGGACAGGATATCGAGCAGTCTAGGATCTGCGAGCCATTAACAACACCACCCTCACCTTGCACCAGGTTGTTCCTAACCCTACACTTTACTGGGGCAGCTGCTGCCTGGAACCGCCTTGTTCACTTGCTTGGACTTAAAAGGCGCCTTTGCCAGCTTACGGGTAGCCCCCCCAAGCCAGCTTCTGTTTGCCTTTGAATGGGAAGATCCCAGAACACGGCAAAAAACTCAGCTAACCTGGACTCGGCTCCTGCAAGGCTTCAAAAACTCCCCTACCTTTTTCGGGGAAGCCTTGGCAGCAGATCTAGCCACCTACCCCCGGGAAGACTGCAGGTGTGCCCTTTTACAATACGTGGATATCCTCCTACTCGCCAGTGAGACAGAAGAGGACTGCTGGAAAGGGACCCAGACTCTCCTGCAACTTCTAACAGGGACTGGATATAAATTGTCTTGAAGAAAAGCCCAAATCTGTAAACAGCAGGTCAAGTACCTGGGGTTTAGCATCACACAAGGGTACCGGATGCTCGGACCAGAATGAAAGAAAGTGATCTGCACCATCCCTACCCCCACAACAAAAAGAAAACTTCATGAGTTCTTCGGGGCTCCAGGGTTCTGTCGCATCTGTATCCCCGGGTTTGCAACCATGGCCAAACCTCTTTACGAAGTTCTGGCGGGTCAAGAAAAAGAATCCCTTGCTTGGGGAGAAGCTCAACAGGGGCCCTTTCAAAACATCAAAAGACAACTCCACCGAACCCCTGCCTTGGGGCTCCCGGATGTAACTTGAAACTTTAACCTGTTTGTGCATGAAAAGAACAAAGTAGCACTGGGGGTCCTCACACAAACAGTCAGCCCCTGCCAAAGGCCCATTGCTTACCTCTCCAAGCAGCTGGACCCCGTGGCTGCAGGGTGGCCGCCCTGCATGAAAGCCCTGGCAGCAACCATAACCCTACAAATTAACCCTTGGACATATTATTTGTGTTATGGTGCCAGACGCAGTCGCTGCCATGATGAACTCACACGGGCATCGGTGGATATCTAATTCCCAGCTCGCACATTAACAAGGTTTACTCTGTGAAAACCCCAGAGTAACAACAGAAACAGTGCGCAGTCTAGACCCTGCCACTTTCTTGCCAGATGAGGAAGGGGTTCCTCAGCATGATTGTGTTGAAGTGACCGAGGGAGTTTAGGCCAGTAGCGCCAACCTCCAAGACAAACCACTCCCTTCACCAGATCAGACACTATTTACAGATGGGAGCAGTCTCGTTAAAAACAGGGAAAAGCTTGCTGGATATGCAGTCAACACTACCGAACAGGTGGTGGAAGCAGCATCTCTACCCTGAGGATGGTCTATGCAACGAGCAGAACTCTGGACACTGGTCCGAGCCCTGCAGCTAGCCGCTGGGCAAGCAGTGAACATTTACACTGACTCTAAATACTCATTCGCTATCGTTCATATCCACGGGGTGATTTATAAAGAAAGAGGCCTCTTAACTACAGGAGGAAAAGAAATAAAAAACAAAGAAGGAATCCTTCAACTATTAGACGCAATCTGGAAACCAGACAGAGTCGCCATCATCCACTGCCGGGGACATCAAAAAGGAATGGATATGATCACTCAAGGAAATAGGCTAGCTGAAAAAGCAGCTTGGCAAGCAGCTGAAGGAACTCACAGAATACGAGTCCCGGAATCAATGCCGCAGCTGTCCCTCTTAGGACAAAAAACTAATCAACTAAGCTATACCTGGGAAGAACAGGAATGGGTCAAGAGAGATCAGGGAAGCCAAACCCCCGAAGGAACTTGGCTGTCCCCAGATAATCAGATTTTCATCCCAAAAGGAGCCGCCCATGCCCTCGTCCAGCAGTACCAGCAACTCACCCACCTAGGGAAAACTGTGCTGGAAACCTTACTTGGGAGATACTACTACATAGCCCAACTAGCTTCCCTCTGTGCTACCATCAACAGCCAGTGCCAAGTTTGTGCCAAAAACCAACCCTCTGCAGGGCCCCCATGGTCCAGCCGGTATCCAACACACAGGGATAGCCCCTTTTGAAGATCTCACAGTAGACTTCACAGAAGTGAAGCCAAGATGGGATACAAATACCTGTTAGTGATGATATGCACCTTATCAGACTGGGTCAAAGGTTTCCCCACTCGCACTGAAAAGGCAAAAGAAGTGACTAAGGCTTTACTTAAAGAAATCATTCCCCAACAAGGGTTGCCACTGTCTATTGGAAGTGACAATGGCCAGGCCTTCATGGCTGCCATAGTCCAAGAGCTGGAGAAAATGTCAGGGATTAAGTGGAAACTCCATACTGCTTACAGGCCCCACAGTTCAGGGAAAGTTGAACTCATGAATTGAACTCTCAAAGCCACCCTAGCCAAATTCTGCCAAGAAACTGGTCTCCCCTAGGTAGACTTACTTCCCTTAAACCTCCTCCGAGTTAGGTGCACCCCAGGACCCACAGGCTATTCACCTTTTGAAATTCTATTTGGGTGGCCACCCCCAATTATCCAGGCTTTCAAAGGAAATCTCAAGCTCCTGGGGGAGGCTAGCCAAGATTCCATCCTCCAACAACTGGGGAAAACTCTAACCCAAACACATAAAACTGTCTTGTCCCAAAACTTCATCCCACTGGGACACCCGATGCACCCCCACCAGCCAGGGGATTTAGTCTGGGTCAAAGACTGGAAAAAAGAACCCCTTCAGACTTCCTGGACAGGTCCACATAGTGTGATCCTTGTAACTCCTACTGCTCTTAAAGTTGCAGGCATCGTCCCCTGGATCCATCATTCCAGGGTCACCCCGACAAAGAACTGGACATCTGGACAGCCCAACCCGTACCCGGCCACCCCTTGACAGTGCAAGTCGCCCGGGATCCCTGAGCACCAACCTTGTCAAACGCCTGCCGAATGGACCCCTTCTCTTGGTGGTTCCTGTTCCTGGTCGGAATGCTTGCTCTGCTGCTGGGAATTGGACTGGCTGCTGTAGCCCCTGCAGACTGGGCAATAGTAAATAGAGCCTTAATCACAGTGACATACATGTGCCTTGTAGGATGTTTTTGTGCCTTAGGTTGCTTTTCCTATTCTGCTTCAGGGCTGGTGCCAGTTCTCAGCCCTGATCTAGTTGTTACAAATCTGCTCCCCTCTCAGCAGGAAATAGGTTAAAACATCTGGCAGGAAAGTACCCAACCCTCCTCTTCCTTTACTTACTGTACCTATATGCCAGCAGAATGTTACAGGTTATCCAAAGCCTGTTTCTGAGGAAAGATGACAAAAGTTCTGGATGGCCAGACTGAAATTTGGGGGTAGCTGCAGAACTTATGGCACACCAGGGGAGGTCAGTTGTTGCACTTATTATACGCATGCAGGCATGTCGGGTGGAGGTGGGGTACAAGATATAGCCTGGAAAGAAAGCTTAAAACAATTCTGGACCAGCCTCATCTGGCTAGCTGAGGGCCCCAAGTGTAAGTGAGCAAATTTGACAGGACTTTATCTGCTCACTCAATTTGCAGCCCCCGTTCGACAACAGGTTAGGTGGTTGATTAACACCACTTATGCTCTCCTCCACAATATCAGCCCCAGGACCAACTACTGTTGCTTGTGTCTGTCCCTTGGAAAAAGAACCTACTCGGGCACCCCTGTCCCTCCTGATTGGAACTTAAATCAAACCCTGACAGAAACCGGTAATTGGACTGCCCCTATTGGCACTATAGCTCTGGATGTCTGCCTAAACGTCACAGAGAGTAACATAACCTGTCTTAGAGGCAGCCCCGCACCAGGGTCAAAGTCTAGTGGGGACATCCCTGAAACCTTGTGTGCTTCCTACCGGACCTTATTAACCAATCAGACTCAATGCACCCCCTGGGGACTGTTTTACCCATGTGGAAGTGCTGCATATAGGTGCTTAGAGGCCAACTGGACGGGAAGTTGTGTTCAAGTGTTTTAAACACCTGAATTATCAATCTACAATGAAACAGAACTGGAGTTGGCACTAAGCCCCCATCAGAAAAGAGCCAAAAGGACCTTACTCACCTCCATCCTCATAAGGGCAAGAGTGGCTGCAGGGATAGGAACAGGACTAGGAGGACTGGGCTCCTCTGTTGGATTCTATTATAAGCTTTCCTAAGAACTAAATAAAGACATAGAGTGAGTGACAGATTCTTTGGTTTCTCTCCAAAACCAGATCAACTCGCTAGCTGGAGTAGCCCTACAAAATAAGAGAGCCCTTGACTTGCTAACTGCTGAGAAAGGGGGAGCATGTATTTTCCTAGGAGAAGAATGCTGCTACTATGTTAAAAAGTCAGGGATAGTCACCACTAAAGTGAAAGAAGTTAGGGATAGAATCCAAAGGAGGAGGGAACACCTAAACGAATCCTGGAGGTGGGGCCTTGGACAGTGGACCTCTTGGTTCCTGCCTCTGGCTGGACTCTTGATTATCTTATTCATGGTAGTCACTTCCATCCATGCATAATAAATGCATTTATCATGTTCATCGAAATGACAGTAACTCACAGAGCTACTACCAAAATCCTAGCTTTGAGAAAGTATAAACCACTGGGTACCGAAGATGCCCTATGGGAATTATAAGGGCATCAAAGGGGGGAAATGATGAAGAAAGTGTTGCAGCCCTAACCCCCCTAAGCAGAAACCCACAGCTTTAGGAAGATAAGCACCCCTCATCCCTTTCTCCCTTCCTCCCTTTCTCCCTGCAATCCACATCTTTAGGAAGATAAGCACTCCTGACCCACCCCTTTCAACTGGAATTTACAACTTTAAATAGATAATGACTCTTTTCTTCCCTAAAAGCCCTCTGCTTTAGGAAGATAAGCTAAACTTGCACCTTTTGCTTTTGTAACCTCCACCTGCCCACTTGCTTAGGAATTTGCCCACATGAAGTCCCATAAAAACTTATAAAAGCCAAGACTTCAGCACTCAGATTTTGAGAGACTGGATTCTCCTCTGGACCCACGCGTAATAAAAACTTTGTTCCTCCATATCTCTGAATGCATGCTTGGGTTTCTCATAGTCTAAGTTTTTTTTTCTGCAGCAACATGGGTTCAAATAGAAGGGGTAGAAGAGTCATGTGTAGGGAAACCACAACTGAGTCCAACTCTCACACTGGGGAGCATAAATTCCAAAGTAGGGCCCACTCGCAGGGTGCCAAACTCTTGAGCTGTCAGCCCTGCCTATAGTGTCTGGATGTCTCCAGAGCCCTCAGTAGTCCCACTATTTGAGGCTATATGTACTGTGGCAGTAAATGAGATCCTGCTGAGATATGCATAAATGTAACCTCTGGGGTGACCTCTTGACTCACTTTGAAATCTCTTATCCATATAAAGTCATTTGTCTTTACCCTTTCCCCCTTTTGATCAAGGTCTTTTTCCAGTTGCATTTCTTGTTGGTGCTTGGTTATAATCCCTCAGTGCCAGGGAGGCTCATCCCTGAGAGTCATGTCCCACCCCAATGGGAAGCTAATGTATTTATATGCTGGGTTTTGCTTAGAGAGAGGCCACATATGAGTAACAAGGAGGTTCTCAGGAGGTAACTCTTAAGCACCCTATAATACCAGGCTAAGTTTTAATTTCAAAAGAAAAGGTTCATAAGTACAGTTATCAATATCAAGGGCCCATCAGTGGTCCATCCTCCTTCACTAGACACTGCCCCTGTACTCAGAGGATTCTTGCTGTCCCATTAGAGAATGTGGTAGAACTCCCCAGGATGGGTATTGGATATTCTTTCTGTTATTGTGTGGATCTCCACCCACTGTGAAAATGTCCCACGAACATTTGAACTCATTCATATGCCTTATTAGTAGGCACCAGATGCATCTTCTATCAATGACACCACACACCAATGATCTTCCCCTGCCACAGTTATAACCCTTCTGTGATCCAAAACTTCTTCAAAAATGAGGCCAACAAAATAACTGAATAAAATTAATAAGAAAATGAAATAATAATGGTAGTTTTAAAAATGATAAACAAAATACAAAAAATTAAAAAGAATTTGAAATAATTAAAAAATAATAATAAAATAAAATTTAAAAAAAGATTTTGGCATTATGCCTTTCATCACTGTGAGATCTGCTGTCTTGTATGTACAGTGACACTTTCTTCCATTTATTCCTCCAGTAAAACAGAGGGTACAAGTGTTGGAGATGATGTGGAGGAATGGGAACCTTTATCTACTGCTGGTGGGAATGCAGAATGGTTTACCATTGTGGAGGGCAGTCTAGCAGTTCCTCAGGAAACTAACTATAGAACTGCCATATGATCCAGCAATCCCACTACTGAGTACATACCCAGAAGAATTGAAATCAGGGACATGAACAGATATATGCACACCAGTGTTCATAGCGGCATTATCACAGTTGCCAAAATTTGGAAACAATCCAAATGTCCATCAACAGATGAACTCTGGTATATACATTTAGTGGAATATTACTCAAGTGTAAGAAGGAATGTAGTATTAACCCATGGGATAACATGGATGAACCTTGAAGACCTTATGTTGAATGAAACAAGTCAGGCACTGAAGGACAAATATTGCATGACCACGTTGATATGAATTAAGCAAATTGAGCAGACTTACAGAGCTAGAGTCTGGAAGATAAGTTTACAGGAGACAGAAAGGCAGTACAGGGTTGTGAGCCCATGCCCTTATGGGCAAAATCTATGATAATATGGAAGGGTGTAGTTGTGCAGTGGATAGGCATGAGCGTGGTACAGTGATGCCATTGGGTTGGGCGGTGCTGGCCTGTGAGGGGAGTAGGGTGGAGTGTTGCACGGCCGAGGGAAGGAACAGATAAACTCTGGGGATTTGCCGGTATGTGGTTGAAACTACAATGTTGAGGATTTTTTTTTTTTTTTTTTTTTGGCTAATACTGCAGGGGTGCATTAACGGTTTAAGGTGTCAGATGTGGGGGGCATGTGGGACAGTGTGCAGCTGGAGCAGGTTTCTAGGGAGTATGTGACTGACATCCTGTCATAGTGCATTGTATCAGTGGGTGGAGACCCACACAATGAATGGGAAGGTGTTGGACTCCCATCCTGGGGAGTCCTGCTATGTTTTCAAATAGAGGGGCAGGAGAGTCTCAAGAGCATAGGCAGTGTCTAATAGGGGAGGACAGGCCAGTATGTCAAGCCCTCAATGTTGTTGCAAATAACTATGAATCTTGTTCTTAAAGAAGTGAAGCTTGGTGGTTGCCATGGGTTTCGAGGGGAGGGGGTGGGATGAATAAAACAGATGAAACATGGGGCATTTTGGGGGCATTGGAATTGTTCTACATGATCTTGCAATGATGGATACAGGCCATGATAAATTTTGCCAAAATTTATGGAAGTATATGTACCAAAATGTAAACCATAATGTAAATAATTGACCAATATTTGTACATCAGTTGTAACAAATGTACCATCCACATGTAAAATGTTATTAATAGGGGAAAGGGGAAAAGATGGAGGATGCTAGGTATATGGGAGCCCCTATATTCTGTATGTGACTTTTCTGTAACCTAAAGCTTCCTACTATCACTCTTAAGTGTGTTTCCAGTTTTGGACTCATCAGACTAATAGCTTGGGACTAATAGCTTGCAAATTACCTCTTCTATTGCTCTGAAAGGGCTCAGCTATGGGAGTAGATACTGTCTTCCAGATGGCCAGGGGGTGGGTGTGATTTAATTTCCAAGTATGATTTTCTAGCAGTTGTACTTGGGTCACAGAAGCTTATTTATCTGTCAGTGTTTGGTCAGAGGTTGAATTTAAGCCCTTTGTGCCAATGAGGCAACAGTCCTGTGTTGATAGGTCTATGTGTAGCTTGCAGAATACTTTCAAGTCTGCCCCACATCCTGCTCCTGAGCAGGCTAAGCCTAGTGCATATATGTATAGACTTCCTGACCCCCAGGGGTGATGGTGATTCCAGTAAGACTCTTCTTGACTGTCTCTCTTTCTGGTTCTTTCTATTTAACGTCTGGCTTCTCTGCTGTTTTGTCTCATGTTATGTATCATAGAGCTTCCAGTTTCCCCTTAGTTGCTGTGTCCTAAATCTCCATTGCTTTTGAGAATGCTCTTAGGCAAGGAGTCCTCCATGCCTTTTTTTTTTTAAAGCACTCTCCTCAGGCAAAGCTGCAGAACCCCCATGTTCTTATGACAGGAAGCTGGGGTTAGAGGAACCCCTTTGTCCTGGAGCGTAGTTAACATCATAGTGGGCTGGATGGGAAGAGAGAGGGTGTGGGTCATGGCTTAAGTACTACAGACTCTCACTGTTCTTACTGAGATTCAATAGATTTTTCTGGTGAGTGTATCTGCAATTGCTCTTAAGACAATTTCCAGATACTTTAAATGATTGGAGATATATATATCAAAATTTTACCAGTGAAATTGTTGTTTTGTTGAGGAGAAGGTCATCCAAGCTCTTTATCCTGCCATTCTGGAAGTTCCACTTCCTATATAAGTCTTTGTATATTCAAATCATGTATAGGAATGTATTTATTTATTTATTTATTTATTTTTAATTTTTTTTTAAAGATTTTATTTATTTATTCATTTATCCCCCCCTTGCTGCTTGTGCTCGCTGGGTCAGCTAACCACGCCGTGTGGGGCGGGCTTGCCTTCACCAGGAGGTCCCGGGAACCGAACCCGGGGCCTCCCATATGGTAAATGGGAGCCCTACTGATTGAGCCACAGCCGCTTCCCATATAGGAATGTATTTAGAGAGTATCTATGCACCCACATATATTTGGAATTGAATAGAGAAGGAGCTGACAGCCTACACACACTAATGCTGGCAGAAAAGAAAATTGGGTACCATTGGCCTAAGTGCAGAATTTTTTGCATTGTTATTTTATTGATATAGTTCTGTCATTACCCTGTATTATATACTTTAAGTTCCTTCCAGTCAAAATATTAAATACCTAAACCTTGCCATTCTGGGTTCTTCATAATCTGTCTCCAATTTACTTGCCTGATGTGTCCTTTATTTTCCCATCTTCCTATTAAAATCCTACTTATCCTTCAAGGCCCATCTGAAATGCTACTTTCCCCATGCTTCATTTATGATCACCTCCTCTTTACTCCATCTTCCTTTCTACGTAACTTTATATGATATATGTTTTACTTAACATGCTTTTTTGCTGCTAGATTATGGGCTCTGCAAAGGTTGAGAATATGTCTTATTATTTTTACTTCATAGTATTTTGCTATGCAGTATTTGCATAGTGTTTTAGTTTGCCAAAGGGCTGCCAATGCAAAGTACCAGAAATGGGTTGGCTTTTATAAAAGGGACTTATCTGGGGTAAAAGCTTAACAATTGAAGGCCCTGAGAGGTCTAAACCAGGGCACCATAAGAGGTACTTTCTCACCAAAGTCAGCTACCACATGGCAAAGCAAGATGGCCACCAATCTCTGCTGAGGTCTCTGCCTTTCTGCAGCTGAAGGCAAATCTGGCATAGTACTTGTCTCTTACCAGTCATCCTCTTTCTCTCTCTCTGGGCCTAGTTCTTTTAGCCTCTTGAGAGCTTCTCTCTTTGCAGCTTAGCTGTGGGTGGAATCTCTTTTCACATGGCAGGATCAAATGTGGTAGCTTCCTTTTCCTGTGTCTGTGTGTGTCTCTCTCTCTGTGTCTCCATTTTTATCATACCTAGCAAGAGGGCAGAGCCTTATCATGAATCACACCCCACTAACATAGTCCAATAAAAAACCCTAAAGCAAGTTTATCAAGTAATCTATTCAAAAGACCCTCAACTGAAATTAATGCAATCAAACAGTATCACAGCCACAGGAATAGATTAGTTTAAAAACATAATCTTTCTCTTTTTGGGATTCATAAAATAATTTCAAGCTGCCACACATAGTAACTGCCACATATCAGGAACTCAATAGTCACTCTTTAATTTTGTTAATATATTCCCCCATAATATGTGGCATCAGGAATCTCTTGTTTGAGGATGTAGCTACATACCTTCAATATTAAGTGTAAACAGAAATATGTACCCAATGGGGAACTCTGTAAAAGTACTTTTCCTTGACCATTTTGACTTAAAGAACGCAAAGTATGTGTACTTCAGAACTAGAAAGAGTAGTTGAAGTTTTGGCTTCTAGGAAAGAAACGGTGAAGAGACATAATGTTTTCTATCTGTTCTGCTCCAGGCAGTATGGTAAGCACTTTGCATACTTTAACTTATTTTTTATAATAACCCTGCAATTTAGGTATTATTCCCATTTTACAGAAGGAGCATTTGAGGCACAGTGCTGTTAAGTCAGTTGCCCAATATCACACAGCCAGTAGCTGGTGGAGCCAGGATTGAAAGCCAGGCCTGATCCAATGCTTGACACTCCTGAATTTTAATTTAGGTCTTTGTAGTAAAACTATTTTAAATTAATCATTTTGCAAGTGGTAGTGATATTTAACTTCTGTTTACCCTGTTTGGGGCCATCTTAAAATTCAGTGGCATATTGGACTGAATGTATCTTTCTGTCTCATCAGATACTGTCTCATATGCATAGACACAGTCAGGGGTGTGACTTACAGTCTCCACTGGCTCGAAGTAAGATCGGCAAGCCTGCTTGACATTTCCCACAGAAACACCTTTCAGATGTCTCCTTGGTGGGGGGCAAAAGGCAATGCCAACTAGCTAGTAGGCAAACCTATCTTTGAGGAACAGTGCTGGATAATGATCTGGAAGCAGAAACCATTTATCCATAGTTGCATGTTAAATACAGCAGCATGCTATGTCCATGCATTTGTCTTTGGCCCCTTCTCCCAAATAAAGAGATGACAACTATTTGGATAATGCCTTATCTGACTGCTTCATGATTTACGTAATGCCAATACCTTAATCATACTGGATGCTCTGAAAAAACACAGAGTTATACAGGTGGCAATGTATATGTAAATATTTCCTCTGTAATTGGAAATTAGTTATTTGCTTTCAGAGAATAACTAGAATTCAGCCTACAGGGCCATTGTTTCAAAATCAACATGGTTTGCTTCTTAATGCGAGATATTAAATAAGCAATGCATCACTGTGCTTTGCAATGACTAATTTCTAGAGTGGTGATGTGTTATGTAAATTAAATTCTTCTCAGAACTTATACAGAAACATTTTACACACATTTGGCTACTTGTAGAAGAGCTATGCGGTCGATTTGATAAACTGGGATTTTTTCTAAGACATCTTAAAAGACCTTTCAATATGTTGCTTCTTGTCATTGCCTTGGCCAACAAATCAGGCCCTCCCACTACAGGCTACAGAGTTTTAACAGCATGGGCCTTGGAATCAGACACTCAAGCTCAAATCCTGTGTCCAGTCATTACCAGCAGAATGATCTTGGATAAGTTACTAATGCCCTATAGACTTCAGTTTCCTTATTTATACAATGGGTATAATAACATCTCCCTCCTTGGATTGTTGTCTTGGAACTGAAGAAAGCCAAGGGAAAAGAAAGAGAAAGAGAGATAGACAGAGGTAGTAAAGAAAGGGAGGTAGAAGAAGGAGGCTAAGGAGTAGAAGGATAAAACAAACAAGGTAGCAAAGAAGGGGAAAGTGAAGAAGGAGGGACAAAGGGAAAGAAGAAGGACGAGAGAGGGAAAGAAATAAAGAAATACAGGGCACAGATGTGGCTCAAGTAGTTGAGCACCTGCATCCCACATGGGAGGTCCTGGTGCCTCTTAAAGGGGGAACCTATGTGACTCAGTGTTTGAGCACTGGCTTCCCACATATGAGGTCCCCGGATCAATCCCTGGCCCTGGTACCTCAAAAAATAAAATAAAATAAAAAGAAAAAAGAAAAAGAAGGAAGGAGAGAAGAAAGAAGGAAAGGAAATGGAAGGGAAAGAAAAGAAGGAAACAGGTTTCCTTTACTTCTTCAGAGAACTCATAGATTGAGCTCATGCTTAAGAACCTTTTATTTAAGTAATGATTTAAAAATCATAACAAGTGTGATGTCTTAGATTAGGATCATAATTATCCATGCCCATTATTTGTTTTCAAACTTTAATATGCAGATTCTGATTAAGTAGATCTGGCCTGGGGCCCAAGTTATGTATTTCTACCAAGCTCCCAGATAATGTTGATATTCTGCTCCCTGAACCACACTCTGGGTATCAGGGCATAAGAACTCAGCCTGACTACTGACCAAGTGTTCATTCCCAGGCAGTTACAATTTAGTTCCTATGAAGATCAGTGAATGTATCAGAGCAGCAGTTCTTAACTCAGAGCACATTGGAATCTTCTAGGGAGCTTTAAAAATTGTTGATGCCTGGATCTTACCTACTCTTCCACAGATTTTAATGTAATTGAGTTGGTCTAGAGTGTGACCTGGGCATCAGGATTTTTAAAAACTTTCCAGGTATGCTTGCCCTCTATTGCTGCTGTGAAAATCACCAGTGATTTTCTGGCTTAAAAGATCACGAATTTGTTATTTTACTGTTCTGGAAATCAGAGACATCTGACAAGGATTTCACTGAAGTTAGATGAAGGCACTAGCAGGGTGCATTCTATTTGGAAGCTCTAGGGGAGAATCCTTTTCCTTGCCTCTTCCAGCTTCTAAGGGACACTTGCTTTCCTGGCCTCGTGACCCCTTCTTCTACTTTCAAAGCCAGAACATCGATCCAAGCCCTTTTCAGGCTTCCACCTCTCAGGTTCTCTCTTCAAAATCCATCCCCCTTGCACCATTAAGAATCCTGGTGATTATTTTGGATGCTTCTGGGTAATCCAGAATAGTCCACCTCTTTTAAGGGCAAGTAATAAGCACTCTTAATTCCACCTGCAACCTTAATTTTCCTGCTATGTAAACTAGCCTACCCACAGGCTTCAGAGAGGAGAACATAGATATTTGGGGAGGGGGGGGCATTATTTTACCTACCACACTAGATGATTCTAATGCTCAGCCAGAGATGACAACCAGTGTAGAACACTGCCTATTGTCACTTAAATCTGACTCAGAGAGACATAAAAATGATGTAGTGGCACTTGGAGAGAGGGAGATTTAAACTTTTACAGTTGTCGTATATTTTTCACTTTAGTAATATATGTGTATTTCCTCTTTCTGGGAAAATAAAATCTCCTCTTTATTATCTCCTTTTTGGTATGTTCTCACTTGATTCCTGTTCGATGTACAAGACAGAAGATCAACTGAGATAAAAAGGAGGTCCTAAGTACAGAAAATGGGTGATGATGGGAGAATCTTAAATACCAATTTGGTATTTGTGAATGGTTCACATACTGTGAATTGAACTTTTCCACTTTATTCTTCAAGTTTATGATCTTCAACCTTTTCCATGCCTCTGACCACTGCCTCCTTTGAGATGTCTGATAAATCTCTTAAATGCCAATACTCTGGGCACAGAAGATAATGCTGTGACATCTAAGCTTTAAAGTGACAATTCAAAGGAAAAGATGAAACTAAGAGTAATGAATCACATTATTATTGTGGACTCTATTATGATGCAAATTCTATAGCTGTTTTGAGTAGTCTTATCCTTCAAAATTCAAAATAGCATTCTATGACAGTAATTCAAGGAGAGAGGAATAACTACATTATAATGAAGGCAATCAACTCCTCAAATCTGTATGTTTGCATGCAAAATGAGTGAATAAAAATGTAGGGTGGGGAAAAGAGAAAACTACTTATAAACTCCAAATATAAGAAACTGAAATTATTTATATAAAAGAGTTGCATGCATGATATCGTGTAACTAACTTATGAATTCTTTCTTTCAGATCCATTTTACAATCAAGTACAACTTTCTGGAAACCCAAACAACTGGCTCATACATATAATTGGTATGCCCAATGTGAACAAATAAGATGAATACAGCAAACAGCCAAGGAAGCAGATTTTCACACTAATCCCTAGTTTAGAAATTGCTTTCTTCAAGGATCTTTTTTAAATCCCCAAAGCTGGGTTAATTGGTGCTTACTTATAATTCCCTCAGAGTCTCTACTACCCCATCAAAGCCTTTATCAAACTAAACTGTAATTGTCTTTGTGTGTCCACCAAATGTTGAGGCATATGAGCATAGAAATCTTGGAGACTACCTCATCAATATATTCTTTGTATTTGGAAAAAAATGAAAAAAGTTATGTTCCAATGATACTGGGCTGGAGTTACAAATAAAATAAAGCACATTCTCATAAATAGATGGATAGATGGATGGATGGATGGATGGATGGATGGATGGATAGATAGATAGATAGATAGGTAGATAGACAGACAGACAGAATGATACAACAAATGCAGCCAAATATTAAAATTGGTGCATCTGGGTATCTGGTGAGGGGGTGGTGTGTTGGAGTTCTATGTATGGAGTTTGTATTATTTTTATAACTGTCCTGCACATTTGAAAGTATTTCAAAATAAAATGTAAAAAAATAATAATAAATAAAAATACAAAATCAGCAAAACATAGCCTCTAGATCTAGCTTGACAATGCTAAAAAAATTTTTTTTTAATTTAAAATTTTTGTCAAGGGCTAATCTGGTGATTGGAAATACAAACACCAGCAAGGTCAGGTTCTTGATCTTCAGGTCCTTCTCTTACAGGAGAGAGGCAGATACGTAAGCAGACATTTACACTGTGCTGTGATAGTGATGAAAAGAGCATGCTCTGATAGGAGAAGGGAAGGCACCCAACATATGTGATAGGAGTTAAGAAGTATGTCAAGATAGGCCTGCTGGAAAGGTGTCTATAGGAGTTAGCCATGTGATGGATGAGATGGAGTGTATTTCAGGTAAAGGAAGCAGCATACTCTTATCTGGGAGAGTGGAAAGAGTGTCAAGTGTCATGAGTACAAATGGAAGTAGGCTAAGTAGCAGCTGCCCTGGAAATTATCTAGTTTGATTTACTGTGCTGGCCTAGTGGGATGCCAAGCTGAGCACCATCTCTGAGATAAGGGACAAGTCATGCTATACCCACACTTTCACCTGAGGTGAGATCATATTAAAATATTGTAAATGATCCTCTCAAAGTGTGGGTTCAAGACCAGCAACATCAGCATCACTTGGGGACTTAGGAATGAAATTTCTTGGGCACCTTCCCAGACTTACTGAATCAAAACCTGTAAGCGTGTGCCCAGCCCTCTGTGATGACATGTCCTCCTGATTATTTTGGTACATCAAGTTTGGGAAGCACTGCATTAAATAAGCACAAGAACAGCTTTGTAGGACAACTTGCAAATTTGTTGCTACCGATGGCGGTGGTAACATACAAGGTTCATGTTATGAAAAGGCTCTATCTTGATGAATCTGTTTAGACCCTTGGCATCACTATATTTACATAAGGATTTTTTTTTCTTTCTGCATGCCTTAGAGGATCCATGAGTTTATCCAAATATCCCTTCAATCACATGCTTTCCATAATCATGGAACAGCTCCCAGCAAGGTGAAAGCCTCACACTGTGCTGGGGCAAGAATCAATTGTTTCATTCCATTGTCTCAGAGATAGTATAGGTTAAGGCATTACTGTAATATTTCTCTAGAATTTGTGAAATTTTCTCAATTCTGATTCTTCAACTTTGATCAGAGAGGACAAAATTATTTTGATCTAGTCTAGATTAATTGGAGATTTATTTTGCTTGCTAATAGCTTCTTGAGTTTTACATTTTAATTATCAATTTAGTTGATAAGTACTTTAATTACTCAGCTGTTAGTCAAAACCACCATTGGCTTCTCACATTACTAATTAAAGTTTAGTTTTGAAACACCTGTCATTGTCTCCAGACTGCTATAGCTGTGGAAGAAAACATTTCTTTTTCTTTTTCCTACTTTTATTATACTTAGAAATTAATCAGAGACAACTTTTCCTTTTTCTAATGTCTCCTACGAATTGTGTTGACATTGCTGCCACTGGTGTAGGTACTGACTTTGAAGATTTTTGGTACATAAAATTCTGTATTTCTAAAACCTTATAATTAGGAGCTCAGCTAGCACAAGTGCACACACTGAAACAGAATTTTGAGAAAATTCCCTTTATTCCAGCAGGAACAGGAATGCCATGGAAAAGATTCACTGGAATATACAAGTTAACCAGGAAGTTCTATTGAACATATAACTATATTTTCCAGCCATTGTGGTTAAATGAAGTTCTACAGTGTTTACTATTTCAAAGTATAATAAAATTGGAAGGGATTTCAAGAGTTAGACTATTTGAATCACTTAATTCTTATTAAGACTAGACTTGGTACCATTCCATTTGGATATTGTCTACTATTCTTGATAGGGATATAAGTGCAATGATTCTAAATTGTTCCTTTTCAAAGTACATTGCTCAGAGCACTAATTCCCCATGGAGTGATGGGAAGAGGGATGGGAAGAATCCAGAGGTAAAATAAATTTGCATAATTCACCATACTACAGATCCATATTAGACACATTAGCATATTAAAGACTAAGACATTCTGAACTTTGTTTAATAGAAGTGCCCAACAACTTTTTGAATGTGAATCTCTTGATTTTAAAGTAACTGCTATAAAAACATTTAGAAAACGTTATTCTAAAAGATTTTTCATTACAGTTGATGATTTCTTCATAGTTATTCATAGAAAACCCATTTGAAATTCAGGACTAAAAGACTAATTGGATGAGGAGGTTTATTAAGCAGAATAAATGTTTTGCTTTTCTTTATAAATTGCTACAAAATATTTTGATATAAAATATCCAGCCCACACCAAAGAGCTACTCCATTCCTATGCAGATTTCTGTTTCCCATCATAAGCAAGTATGATAGCTTAGATCAATTTGCCTTTCAACATGGAAAAGACAGGTCCATGCCTTTTTCTAGGTAGTAGAAAAAGAAACATTCTACTATTGTGATACCATGCCATATTTCAAGCATTTTTGAGCCATGAAACTTATAAAGTAACACTTATGAACTACAGAGCAGGGCAAGATCATAGCAAAGGACATGATAATTTATTGATATATTGAGCATCCATTGTGTTCCAGGAGCTGTACTGCCCCCTGGTGATACAGTGGTTCTGCTCTCATGGAGCCTATAATAGATCTCTTGTTTAATAGAGACATCTTCCTAGAGGTGGCTAGCTCAATATCTCCTTTATGTAATGTATCTATAACAATATAAATAATGATAATTATAATTACTGACCACGAGATTCTCTGCTGCAACTTGTTTGGTAATTCCCAAAATAATCTTGTGGAAAAAAGGTACCTCTTCTACTTTATAGCTATTGATATCGAAGCTTTGAGAACTTAAATGACTTTTCATGTAGATAATAATATTAGTAGCAGATACTGAATCCAGATCAGTCTGGTTTGAAAGACTTTTTCTTTGCTACACCATACTACCCCTATTGACAAAGATTAAATCTTAACTTTAAAAAAATGTTTCTGAAGAAGTGTCTAAATTCTATTACTATTATTTCCAGATATCTAAAACATAGCAGTCTAGGGACTAGAAAGTCAGAATTCGATAGAATTTTCACTCTAGTCCTAACTTGTTATGCAACCTAAGGTAGTTTATTTTTATTCTTTTATTTTTGTCCCACTTAAAAAACATATTAAAATCAAATATACAATCATATATATTATAGCTTGATGCATTTCAGAATGTGAACATATCCATATAACTAGCACCTGGAGCATTAAAAACCCATGAGAAGTCCCTCATTTCTATGGTCTTCTTATACCTACCTACCCCAAAGGTACCACTCTCCTGAATTCTAGAAATATAACTTAGTTTTCTTGTTTTTGTATAAGTGGACACATACAATATGCATTCTTTAGTGGCTGGCACATTTCACTCAACATTATGCTTATTAAATGCATTTATAATTTTACACGTAATAGGACATTATTTATTCTTATTTCTATAGAGTATTCTTTTGGTAAGGATACTACAATTTACTTATTTATTCTAATATTGATGGGTATTGTGGTACCTTCTAGTTTGAGCAATTATGAAAAGAGCTTCTATGAATGATTTCATATATGTCTTTTTGGAAAACATTCCTGCTGTTATATAGCAAAGATCCTCCATATAATTGTTTTAGTAGATACTGTTAAACAGTTTTCAAAGAGATAAAACCAATGGGCACTCCCACCAACAATGTATGAAAATTTCTATTGCTCCATATTTTTACCAACCCTTGACATTTTATTATTGTTTATATTTAGTTATTCTGGTGTTCATAATGCTAACTAATTGTGCTTTATTCATTTAAGCTAATTTAATTGACATTTCCCTGATAACTAATGAAGATCAGTCTCTTCATGTAGTTATCTTTTTTATGGATTCATCTCTTATTTATATCTCCATTGGATTGTATTTTCCTTAATGATTTGTGGGATTTCTTCAACACACATCTATATCTCTCTATCTCCACCTCCATGTCCATGTCCATGTCCATCTCCATCTCTATCTCTCTTTATACCTACATATAATGTCTGTCTATCTCTCTATCTATCTCTCTATCTCTCTATCTATCTATCTATCTATCTATCTATCTATCTATCTATCTATCTATCATCTATCTATCTAATTTACCTATGCATCTATTCCATCTATTCTGAATATAGTTGCAAATATCTTCTCCCATTTCATAACTGTACTTTTTAAATAAGAAATAAAGTATCCATCCTACTTATCTTTCAGGCTGATTTTGAGGAAATGCAAGGTACTTGAAATTCAGAAGATTTAAATTATGTAAGAGGAATTTTATCATGAAATAATTATTGAATTTTATTTAAAAATCATTTCATGATGTATTATGAAGCAAGTATCAGAGGTTTGGTGTTATATATAATTTCATGAATACATTGTCAGGAGTCTTTGTTTTTCAGAAGTCTTATATTTCATGTTGATCCTCAATAGGCATTTCTTACCAAGTTATCACAAATGTAAAATAGAAATCGTTCTTCTCTCAGAAATTTGCCCTGTGCTTAAGCTACCAAACACAACTAAAAGGGCAGCTATTTAATTCAGACTTAAAATGGTTCTTCAGAAATGGATTAATTCAATCTTCATTTCTCTATAGAGAATAGTCAGGTTGCCATATTTGGTACATTTCCATGCTATGTTAGTTTGCTAGTCTGCTATGACAAATACCTCACAATTGGTTGGCTTTAACAATGGGAATTTATTGGCTCAGTTTTGAGACTAAATGAAGTCCAAAATCAAGATATCAGTAAGGCTTACTTTCTCCTGGAATCTGTAGTTTTATGGTTCTGGTTACTGGCAATCCTTGGAGTTCTCTGCCTTTTATCTCTGACTCCTGGCACATGACAATGACCTCTCCTGTCAACATTTCTTGTGTGGCCTTCTCCAACTTCTGATTTCCAATATCTTCTCTTTATAAGGCCTTCAGTAATATAGATTCAGATCTACCCTCATTCAGTTGGGCAATACCTTTACTAAAAATAACATCTTTCAGAGGTCTTATTTGCAATGTGTTTGCACCCACAAGGACACAGATTAAGATTAAGATTATGTCTAAATTGTGGTACATAATTTAATCTACCACACATGTGTTATTATCTTTCTGATTTGCCATTTTTTAATTTGTGAAGATTGTCTCATGGTGTCTTTTCTGCTGTGCTTTAGTTTCCATTTTTGGCATTTAATCTTCCTATCAATAGTCACTATATATAATAACCTATCTGTAAAGCTTTGATGCTGGATTAAGAGTTTCACTGGAAATCTATTTTGAAGGAGATGATCTTAGCAAAAACGTGTAAAGTATTTATTATATTTACTTTACAAGTGAAAACTCACAAGTAACATTATGGTGATTAAATAGTTATGAAACCCTTTGTTTGATCTCATTATTAGCCACACATGAATACCTTGGTTTCAATGTTAAGTGTCTCCAAACAGTTCTTTTCCTTAAAGCTGAGCATTGTAATGACAAGACACAGGACTGTGGTTGTGATGACTTTGTGAAACTATTAGTTGATGCTATGAATCTTTATTTAGAGCCATCTTAATCTATGTTATCAAGAATTTTATCTGGGTCACATATTCCATTTGCCAATAGCTTTTCTGGAATGGCAAGCATAGTTTCTGCATGACATCACTTTCACCTACATGAAAATAACTTCATGTTCAGCCTAAATCCAAGTAGACAATATTCTGACTTACACAATATTCTGAACTACTGTTTCATGCTTCTAATGTATCTTAAATTTTTTGAATATCCAGACATGAGGTGCAATATCATATTTATTGTAAAATATAATGTCCTCTTTGTATATGAACATTTCCAAAATGTTTCCAAAAGTGAAATACAAAGCCTAAGATTACATATATATATATATACATTTAAAAATATATATTTTTCCTTAAATAATATATGATGAATTTTGGAAATTGGAGGAAATATCCTAAAAGATAATACAGATCATTCTAATTCCACAACTAGTAGTAACTACTATTAACATTTTGGTATATATGTTCCCTTTTTTTCCTAGGCAAATACATTTATATACACAAACACGTACACACACAAATACACACACAGCTGTATGTGTAACAAGTGTATGCTACAAATCATGATTTTTTTCAGAGATCTAGTTATTAAACATTTATCACCATACTGTATTTCCTTACATCCCTTCATGACATTCACACTTTTTATCCTTGTCATGTATATGGGAGGTAATAATGATAGCACGTGCTAATTGTGGGGTGAACAAGAGGAAATATAAACAAAATTATGGAAGGAAATATACTGGGCAAAAATGATGGAATATTGCAATGAAAAAAGTATATTAAATAAATGAGATACTTATACAGAGTGTTTTTATATGCTTGTGAAATTTATTTTTAATTAATTTACTTCTATTTAAAATATGGACAATTTGCAAAATAATATTGAGACAATTTACTGAAAAGTCAGCGTGCTTACTTGTGAGAATTTCACTACTCTACCATATTGTGTTCAAAGCAAACATGATTTGATTTGAACTGTCCTAAACATATCTTGTGGTTGAATTTGAACTCTGATTGCAATCACATTTATTATCCTAATATAAAGATCATTAAAAGTTAGATTCTGTTGCTCTATGGATGAGATTGAAGTCTGGTAATTTGGATAGAAAATAAATCCTTTAACATACCATAGTTTTGGCAAATCTTGTATTTTGACACCAATAAAAAAAATCACAGATATTTTCAATATCTTGATGTTGCAGTTATCTCAAAATATCATTTATATATCCCTACTTTGAAAGTCTGACTGTTTTTAGACTCAGAGGTAGATTATGCTTTTTTCATGCATCATTAAGATGAAGTATATGCTACTATATCATAAATTAAAAATATATTTTATAATACCATTTCAATATAATTAATCTCTTTTAAACATTAAGTTTCATATTTTATACATTTTAGAACATTATTGGAGGAAGAGATCTCTAGGATTCAGTAATCTGCCATAGGATTTCCTGGTCAAAGCCAAACAAAACAAAACAGTAAACATTAAGGAACTCCAGCTAAAAAATGAGGCATCATTAATTAAATTTTAGTTTTAACATGCCCTCAAAGGAAAACAAATTCTAGTGGATTGAAGCTATTCGGTATCCATTGGGAATTATTCCATGTAAGATGAAAGAAATTAGAACAAAAGAATCATTAAAATATATATTTTTAATTTTGATAAAATTCCTCTCTATTTCATTTCAAAAAGTGTTTATATATGTAAGAACAAGTAAATTACTAAGATTCAAATTTTACAAAGGATTTCCTGGAAAACCAGTGTACATTAATACATCTTGCACAAAACAAATCTTTTTTATTTCATTGGATTATTCCAATGAATTGTCTGTTGGTTTCATAAGGGTGACACAGTTTCCTGAATTTTGGGAGGAAAACTAAGTTATTCTCTCTTTAATGTATCCTAGTAACTTTGGTAAATATAGCTACTGAAGGGGAGTCTCCTTGAAGATCACTGATAGATAAAAATATTATCTTAATGTGCATGTCTTTGATTATCAATAATTACCACTTGAAAATTTAAATGTGTTTGTCTTTCTCCTATTGTAGCGGTTCTTTGGTTTCTAGCATTTTTATATTTAGAAATATATTTGAACTATAGTAGGAGAGAAGGAAACAAATTATACCTACCATATGTATAAAAAATATTTCATCCTGCCCATTGTTATTGGGTGTGGCTGAGTGACTAGGGCTCACCAATGGAACGTGGGAAAAGTGATGAGAGCCACTTCTGATCCAATGCTTTTAATTAAGTTTTCTCTTTTCACTGGAGGATGCAGTGATAATGATTCCTTATGGGATATCGATGCCACACGAAGGCACATAAGTCCCTGAATTATTGCATGGAGCAAAACTGCTTGGGACTTTACGTTATACATGGTTCTTTATAACAATATGAAAATAATATTTTATTCCTATTAATCTAGAGTTGATTTTAATTTATAATGAGTGCTAAAAATTATCAAATATCTTATTAACAGCTATCAGGTGATTAGATTTTCCTTTGACTTGGTGTGATAATATTAATAATTTTATAATGTCGAGCTATCCTTGCATTCCTGGAATGATTCATATCTACCTTCAAAATGAATTCAGTATGAATGATTGAATTTTTATTTTGATAACTTGCTGGACTCATTGTTTAGAATTTTATTTGTGAATTTATAATCTATATTCAAACTAGGAATGGTTTATTGTTTGACATTTGTGTGTATGTGTATGTGGGTGCTATCTGCCAGGCTTCTTTATCTAGTTAAAATAGTTTCACTAAATTAATTTTAAAACTTTTCATTTTATTCTTTATTCTTTTTGACTGCAAAATAAATTGCTCCAATATTTTTTACACAGAATTATATCAATCATTTGTCACTTCTCAAGGTATCTGTAGATTAATAATTCTGGTACAGATGTCCAGGTAGTTCTGACAAGAGTCCCTGTATGCGGCTGCCATCAAACAGTAGCTGGAGATGGAACAATGAGGAGATGTAGCATCAGGGGCAGGCTGAGTATCTCCCACTCTTCATGTAGTCTCAGAATCTTTCATATGTCCTCTCATTGTGATTTCTCAAAGTATCTGGATTTCCAACATGGCAGTTCAAAGCTCTAAAGGTGAGTGTCTTGAGTTAGAGCACCAATTGGAAGCTATATCATTTTTTCTATTTTAGCTTTGGATGTCACACCTTATCTCTGCCAGATTATATTTTTTATGCTGAGCTAGCTTCATAAAATACATATAAAAGTTTTCAATCTTTCTAGATTCTTTCTAGGACAGTAAAAATTAATTTCCTTAAAATAATTTTCCATAAAAATCATTTGAGTCTATTAGTCCTGGAGTTTTTAATGTTCCTTGAATTTGTTCTACAAAAGATTCATAATTTACCACTTGTCATCTCAGCAATATTATGAACCCCTAGTACTACTTATGTTATACTTCCTACCTAGACAAATACTGAATACATAGTCTGTGCCCTATAAATGCCTGCATGTAGATAGCTTCATTTAAAATAAAACATATTTGTTATCAAATGAAAGATATAAGACCTCATGAAATGAGAAAAAAATAATGTTATGGAGTTTGAGAGTGAGCTTGGCTGTTACCCAATTGTGATTAAGTAAATTTAAAGATGCATGAGATTGGAGGTGAGAGTAAAACAATTCAAATGTGCTGTAAGAAATCCATAAAGTAGACCATAGACCATGGTTAGCAGCAATGTTTCAATATTTGTTCATCAATTGTAACAAATCTACCACACTAATGAATGATATTGTTAATGGGGAAAATATTGGAGGGAGAGGGAATGAGGTATATGGGAATCCCCTATATTTTCCATGTAAAAATTATATAATCTAAAGGTTCTTTAAAAATAGTTAATCAAATAATAATTTTTATCTTTTTAAGAAAGACATATTGCAAAGCCACAGAAATTAAAACAAGGTGGAGTAAGTGTAAGAATAGACAAAAAAATCTAATGGAACAGAAAGAGCTTAGAAACAGAACCATATCTAATTGGGAATGTAGTATACCGTGAGTTGGCACATAAATCAAGAGGAAATGGATTCATGTAGTATATATTGGTTTAAACTGGCCCATTATATGGTGAAAAAGAAAACTGGATATGTAGATCATACCATATACAACAACAAAAATGTGGGTAGGAGATTTATTGTTTCTAATAAGAAGAAAGTGTAGAAGTATATATAGTTTCAGGCCCCCGAATGTACAAAGGCTCAAATGATGTCCTAAGTAAGTAGTTTAACTCCATTTCTTGTCCTGACTCTTCTCCTATGCAGATGAGCTCTCCCCATGTGGTTGAAAGATGGTTTCCAGCAATTCCAGGGAATGCACCTTTCCTAGTTAGATTCAGAATAAAAACTGAACTATTTTGAACAGTCTCAGTAAAAGTTCTAAGATTCATTGTGATTTGACTGGCTTAAGTCATAATGCCTGATTGTGATGGGGGATGAAACTGATTGTCATAGGTCTAGGTCTACATGTAAATTAAAACCCTACTCAGACAACTGGACTGAGAAGGAGGGGGTGGACATATGCCTAAAGGGAAATTCAGGCTAGGGCTTTAAGAAGGGGGATTGGAAGAAAAATAGAAATATCCACCCAAATAGCAAATTATATAGCTTCTCTGTGTTTTAGGTTTCTTATCTTTAAATCTGGAATAACGAAACTCAAAGGGATTTTTAAAGCAGCTAGCAAAGTGACTGATCAGAGTAATGCTCAATTAAAATTACTCTCATCTGCTCATCAAATGTTTGAAACAATTGTTAAAATTTTACTGATTTAGGAAACAAAATACTTTAAAAATAAATAAAGGAATAATACACCATGACTATCTAAGTTTCTTTACATAAAGTTCACAAATTGGATAGGCTAACCTATGCTGCATTAACAGAGTCCAAAATCTCAGGGCAAGAGCAGCATATTTATTGCTAGCATCATTATGATACAGGCTGAGTGGTTCTTCCCTCTGCTATCTCAGAAACCCAGGCTATAAGAGCTTAATGTCTAGAATAGAGAGAAATTTTATAATGCAACAATGAAAAGACAGACAACCCAATTAAAAATAAGCAAAGGACTTGAACTGACATTTTTTCAAAGAAGATAGACAAATGGCCAATAAACCTATGAGAAGATCTTCAACATCTTTCAGCATTAGGAAAGGTAGATGAAAACCACCATGAGAGATCACTTCACACACACAAGATGGTTATTTAAAAAAAAGGAAAATGACAAATATTGGAGAGGATGTATGCACTGTTGGCGGGAATGAAAAATGGTACAGCCACTTTGGAAAGCAATATAATGATTCCTTAAAAAGTTAAATGTAGAATTACCATATGACATGTCAATTCCATGCCTAGGTATATCCCCAAAGAAATTGATAACAGGGTTTCAAACAGATATGTATACACTGATATTTAAAGCAGCATTACTCACAATAGCAAAAAGGTAGAAGCAACTCATGTCCACCAACAAATGAATGGATAAGTCAAATGTGTTAAATATACACAATGAAATATTATTCAGCCATAAGAAAGAATGAAGTTAGGAGACATGCTGTACCATGGAATAAACTTAAAAACATTATGCTCTGTGAAATGAGCATGTCACATAAGGACAAATATATGCTATAACTTACAAAAGATGATTCAAAATACCAAATCCACAGAGACAGAAAGTATATTAGAAGTTACTAGGGAAAAGGGAGTGTTTATTTGGTGGATATGGAGTGTGTGTAAATAAAAAAATTAAAAAAGAAACCTGGGCTATTTCCATCCTGTGTCTTTAAGTTTGCCTTCACTTTGACATATTGGAGAAGGGTGACAGAGAGAGAACATCAAGGATCAACCAGTATGTGTTGATCTGGAAGGTCTTGAATCATTTATACCCACATCCCATTGCCTGAAACCAGTCACTTGGTCTCAAATTAACTGCATGGGAGGTGGGAAATCAAGGCTTCTTGTGTGTTCAAAAAGCGAAGCAGGATGGTGAGTATCTTGGCAGTCCCAGCGACAGTCCCTGCAGCAGTATTCTATGCTTCTGGTTACCAAATATGCCTTCCTTCCTCATTTAGAAAAAAGTCACTTCTTCACAAAGATGACAACCCAGAGTCTTAGCCAGGCCCTGGGATGTGCTGCCCAATCTTCTCCAAAAAATATGTATGTAGAGCTTTGGGTTTTGGCAACCTATGAAAAAAAAATAAAGTTTATCTTTCCTGACCCCAATGCATTTTATTTATTTATTTATTTATTTATTTATTTATTTTTATTTTTTTTATGTTTTTAAATCTTTTTTTTTTTTAATTTATTTTTATTGTGGGTAAAAATCAAAATTCTCACAATACATACAAACATTTGCAAAATGATATATAAATATATATGCATATATGTGTATTTGCTTACAAAAATGTTATTTATATATATATATATATATATACATATATCCCAATGCATTTTAATATAGAGTAGTGAAACAACTCTAGGATAACTACAATAAACACTTCCATTCCAAAAAGAGAAGAATGGGAGACACAAAGTAGTCCGTGGTCCATGACAATTTTTAACAGCCTGCTTCCTGATATAGAATGATGCAGGATGATGGTTAGAGGTCAAAGTCTGCTTAAGTCTCAGTTTGTTTATTTATTTATTTTTTAAGTGCAGTCATATAGTCTCTCTGGCAATATGGTTCCCTTAAATAAACAGTAGGCTTCTGACATAATCAAATCTACTCAGCTTTGCGTGCTAATAACTATTCCAAAAGATCTTTACCAGAAGAGTCCTGAAATAACATTTATTTCTGTGCTTTTCACACCTACCCTCTAACCCTGCCTCCTCAAATCTCTTGAAATTAATGTGCTTAATATGAAGGTACAGTCCTTAATGTGATTTATTCTCTGAGCCACTGAGAACTTTTACTGGGTCCACACCACTCAAGGTCTTTTCCAATCCCATTCCTCACATTTGGAGTCTAGAAGCAGTCTACTTTGCCAATCCTGAGAGACCCTAAATATCTGGATTCTCAATTCCTTTTATTTATGCTTACAAACTGACTAATTCTTGCTTGAGGCTTTCTTTTCTTGTAAAACCTTGCCAAATGTGGACAATTAAAGCCAAGACAGAACATTTATCTTCTAGTCTCAATCCTCTTCCCTTAGAGCTGCTTCTGACTTAATAGATGCTGATCTGGGGCAATAATTTTACCAAAGTTTTTCCTATGAAAACCATTTATTGACATATTTCCAACCACTTATTGACTGCTGCACAATTGATATGCATGTGCCATTTATTTCAGACTTGTCTTAAAACAACACCACTTCTGGTACCAAATTTTCTATTATTCAGGGTAGAAAAGTCTATCCTGAAATCACAGATGATCTCTGAAACCTCAGTGGCTTATCAGAAAAGCATGTTTCTCACTCATATTGTAGTTTGATGAAGATCAGTCAGCTGTCTTCCAACTGGTGACATTAGAACCCAAGCCGCTCACATCTTGTGTCTTCATCATGAGTGGGCTTCAAGGTCATCCTAGTATCAACCACCATTGGGCAGTGAGGGTGGAGAGCTGGGAGGTAAAAGTTTGCAGGAGATATTCTATTGATAGACATAGAAGTGGTACATATCACACCATTTATCTACTCTTGGCCTAAACCTAGTCATAAGTCACAACCTAACTACAAATGAGTTTGGGAAATATACTTTCTCTGTGTTTCCAAGACAAAATGGGACTGATGCACATTTAGTTAGTAGTGTTAATAGCAAGAAAGATCATTTCAATAAATCAGCTCACTAATACTATCTAAGGATAATAAAATGGATGGGGATTCTAAAACATGTGTGTGTGTGTGAGAGAGAGAGAGAGAGAGAGAGAATACATGCACTCATGCATATAATTAGGTGTTGGGGACATTTAAATCCTCAGAAGTTGTTGATCTCGCTGCCACTGGCCACTATGTTGTTCTTCCAAAACAGACAGATATATATTTCAAAGTTTTTAACAGCCACAGGATAATACCTTCAGCTGTAGCATCTGACAGAGTCAGCAATCATCTTTTTTATGTTTCCCCATGCCTGAGACTGCCAAGCAGAACTTCGAGGGTCAAATAATATGCTCTCCACGTGGAAAGAAAAGGAGACGTAAAGAAAAAAAGTAGGAAGGAAATGCCAGTGCAGACTCTAACGGTCCCAGAGAGCCTGCTGCTCTTTCTATCTACTGAAAAAGAATATCTAGTCTAGGCCATAGGCTTTCTTCATTGTCCTTTTTGACAAGGCTCTGCCTTTCATTTTTAAATAGATGTTTCTTTTTAAAATCAACCATAAAAGAGATACATCTGTGGCTTTAAAAGTCACCAGTTAATAAGCAGTGATTAAGTGCCTTTGTCACTCAGGTATTAGTCATATATTTTCCCATGTTTAGTAAAAATTGGAATTTTCCCTATTTATTATTAGTGGTATTTCACCAAAATAATTATCTCCCTTCTATGTTGTGTTAGCAGTTGCAAGTTCTATTTTAGACTCCTTCTCTGAAACCAGCAGAAAAGCATCTTAATTTCCATGAACCAGATTGTCTCAACTGTGCCAAATAGAGCAAATGCCTTTGCATCTTCATTAATAAAACAAGAGCATGTGTTAAGAGCAGCAGTGTGGATGGCTCTCTTCACCATAATTTTTTTCTCCACAACACAAAGCTGTTTCTACAGTCTTGAGTCACACAGCATTGCTGCCCTTTCTACAGACCAAGGATTCAACATATGTTTCATTTCTAACGTTAATGTAATGTTTTATCATGTCATGTTATGGAAGATTTAAGGCAATAGTAATTTGAAAGAATCTATTATAGATTTATTTGTAAAGTGCTTACTACTTGCCAGCTACTGACCATGGAGACATAAAGAAAGACAAATATAGTCCTTGCCTTTGAAGAACTCAAAGTCTAACGGTGGAGACAAATGAGACCTAGGTCATTGCAATAAGGTAATTCATGACGTAGAGGTAGAACAAAGAAATAGTGATTCACTTTACCAGAGTAGGTCAGAGAAAACTTCAAAGAGGGAGAAACACTTAGATGATGTGTTGAAGGATGAGTAGGGGCTCACTAGGTGCCTGAGTCCAGGACACACTAAGGAGAGAAAACATGTACAAATGGCTGGTAGTACGAAACAATAGGATGTAGGGGAAATGTAGGCCATTCAATATATGGCTGTCTACAGACTGTGGATTTAGACTGGGGAGTAGCAGGAGAAGAAGCCTCTCATGCCATTTAAGGTACAAAGGGGGTAATATTGAAGGACTTTAGGTGTAGCCGTGATGTCAGCTTTGCTGATGTCTACTGATAGGCTTTATGATTTTTTCTAGGTAAGCAGAGAGAAAAGAGGAACAAAGGAGTCAGAAATCTAAACTCTGGACCTTGGAATTAACTTTTTAAATGGAACCTGCATTGATAGATTCATTTATTTAATAAATATTTTCAAGAACACATTGAAAGAAGTCATTGAATAGAGTGGAAAACAGGCATTATTTCTATACTTGAAAATTTCTTGATTGTCCCTGTCATTTCACTTTATATATACTGTTGTATTATTCTATTTACTTTTAAATTAAAATGTATTAATGTTTGCATATATACATATATGTTCATTACTTAGAGTATATAATATATATATGTATCCATGTTTATATATATACATATATAAATAAAGAGGACAGTCTACCTACCTTTCTATCTATCTATCTATCTATCTATCTATCTATCTATCTATCTATCTATCTATCTATCTACCTACCTACCTAGCTATTTATCCATCTATCTTATCTATCATCTCTATCAAACTATACATTAAGCTCTGTAGGTGCTGGGATTATGTATTACACTCTTTTGTATGCTCCTTATTGAATATTCCACAAAAGATTGTTACATATATAAATGTATGAGTTGCAAGTAATATATTTAGCAGACAAAGTCCCTGTCATGCTGTTTTCTTTGGATCCTGCCAAATATTTCTTGCATTATATAATTTTATTTTATATTTTCCATTATGATCATCTCACTGCTGCCTAAGAATCTTACAATGTTGTGCTTGGAGAAGTTGTAACAATTTAGGGAAAATAATAATAATTATACTTTTTATTGAGTGTCAACTTTATGCTTTATTTGATTCTTTGTTGCTATTTTTTAAAACAAGCTTATGAGGAATTATTGTTATCCTTATGTATATTGTAAATTTAACCACACAGCTATTAAGTTGCAGGAACCAGGACTTGAATCCACGGTTCTCAGTCTCAAAAACTTGCATTAATATACTACTTTAGAATTTACAAAACACTTACTTGCATTATCTCATTTAAGCCTCACAACTACCCAGTGTGGTAGATATTCACCAGTTTTTACAGATGAGCCAACTGAGACTAGAAAGGTAAAGTGAATCCCTGTGACACAGAATTGAGAGATGGTTTTCCATTCTAGGTTTTCTTTTTAGCTACACTGTGGTTGTTCCACAAAGTTCAGTTGGCATGCACCACATCTCCACTGGAATGTAGTAGGCAAAACTTAGTACTCCTTTGCATGAATCAACCTGGGCATATAGGTTTAAGGGAAACATACACTCACACAAAAACACACATCAAAACAAAGGTCTATTTTAATGTTAAATATTTTTTAATCAAAAAAAATCTTTTTATTTTAATAAACATTTACTTCTCATTTGACATTACTCTATTATGGCCATCTACACAGCCCCTTAATAAAAACCAAATTAAGTTGTTTGAAAACACATTCAGTAAGCCGTGTTTTTCCATGGACCAGTGGAAGAGGGAAGAGAAAGTGATTGTGCCAGGCTGTTGACTGACTAGAGCTAATGGCATTCAGTCTTGTGAAATGGATATTAAAGATTCTACAGTGTTTAACTTGGTTTTCTCATGATGGATTTTTCCCTTCTGAATTAATGTCTGTATACTCTTGATTAATTTAGAATGATTGCACTGTGAGTCAGTTAATTACATTTTCTTTCTAAAGTCAAAAATCATTCATTGTGATGAAGGTGGTCATTTTGATTTCTCATAAAAATAGTCCCCGTGCTCCACAAGTACAGATCTCACAAAATTAGTAGTAAAAGTTCTTCATCCAGGCAGGCTACACCAAAGCTGGTGAAGCCTTGCCATAAAACTCATTTAGGATCATATCCTATAACTCCCCAGGCAGAGCTGTTTGAAGTATGCCTGATGGTCTTCCAAGTCAGAGATTTTCATTAGCTAATGCATTAAACATAAAAATGATACCCAGTAAAATATTTGCTGTAGGACATGACAATATAGGTGAAAGAGTTTCAAATTATTTAAAGTTGTTCCCAGTAGAGAGAGAATAGGGTACTGTAATGAGATCACTGGATTTGAAGCCAGAAAGTCTAGATTAGAGTCCTCTAATACTAATTAACTCTGTGACCTAATCTCTTCTGTAAATAAAACAGGCATTTTAAGATTTTAGTCTTCCCTCCAGACTTAAAAACGGTTGCAAGAATCATAGGGACTTTGAAAATTACATTGTGCCATTTAGATTTGTGGTATGATAGTCACTGTTTTCCTGGGCAACAGTTCTTAAATGATGAGTTGTGAATATTCACTTATTCCTTCCCCAAAAATCAGTTTACTTGATACAATTTGGGAATCCAGGGTCATCTCAAGTTTTTTCATCCTGCTGATCGTGCATTTTGTCTGAAAACAAGCAAATGATGGAGCCTTCCAGATCTTAAGTTTATTGTCTATTAAGTAGTTTGTCCTTATGATTGTAATTGTTCTCTTGAAAGTACAACATTGTAGGATTTAAAAAAAATAAATCCAGATGTACCTGGCAAAGCAGTGCTGCCCACTGACTTAGTGCATTAGATGAAGTGTTTACGCCAGACCTAGAATTATATCTGAATTCCTCTTTTGTTAGATGTAGTTCCGTGGGCAAATCATCCGAAGTTGCTGAGTTTCAGTTTCCTCATCTGTCAAATGTGCCTAGTATCGGTATCTACCTCATAGTGTTGCTGAGAAGATTGAACAAAATGGTGACTGTAAAGGGCTTAGCATCACCCCTCGCTCAATAAATTATAGCTCTGGATTCATCTAATAACAGATAATTTATTTTTGTGAGAGTGACTTTTCAGGTAATTTCAGTAATCTTAACCATCAGAAATGTCTAGAAGCCAATTCAGCCTCAGCCCTCAACAGCACTAATCAAAAAGCAGGTGAAGTTCTTGGCCTTGAAGCTCTCCATGTAGGATATCTGCAGACTGCTTTCTCACTTCTGCATTTTATTTGTGCACCAGGCATGTGTCAGATTATCATCATCTATAATCCAATAAGAAATTAAAACTGTATTTTTCCTTAGATAGCTGAGCAGTTCTGTCATTGTCCTTTGAACTTTACAAACCTTATCTCATATTTTATTTATAACCATCCTGCAAAGCAAATCCTAGCACAATTTTACAAATGGTAAAAGACAAAGTAAAGAAGTTAAGTAGTTGTCCATGGACACACAGCTGGAAGGTGGTAGAGCTGGAATTCAAACCCAGGGCTCTTTAAACCAGCTAAGGCAATTTGGGGGTACATCTGAAAACAGTCAATTCCTTAAAAATATAAGCTGAGAGAGAGCTGGCTGGAAGGATGTTTGCTCAAATGTTAACTGATTATATTTGGAGGTAGCGTTTCAGATGAATTTTAGTTTCTTCTTTGTACTTTTTAGTAATTGTTTTTTCATATCCTTTTCCAATGTGTATGTATTCACTTTTAAAAAATAGTAATTCTTAGTTATCTCGTAGTGAAATTTCACCTCATTTCAGGTGATGCAGAGGACAAGAAAAAGGTATTCACTGAGCTCAGGGTGGTTTTCAGCCTTACTGACTATCAATTTGGACAGATAACTATTGTTCATGTAAATAGAATTCTGTTTATAGAAAAGGTGACTCATTATAAAGCAACATGACTTGTCTGTCCCCGCAGTCTGAAAATAAATGTGGAGGGACAATAGAAAGAAGCCACAAAGCAAACACATGTTTCATCTTCACATTTTAAAAGCTCTGCTGGCTGACATTAACAGTAGTTTCCTTTTCTTTTTTTAAGTTGACAGAGGTTGCTTTATAATTAACTTATATACCCAAGGATCTCCAGGCCAAAAGAATTGTGGGCTATGTGACAGTAAATGGCAAAAATATGTGTCTCTTTTTTCTTTCTGACAGTAAGGCTCTCTATGTTATGTCCCCAACATCCTCAGTCCAAGGAACTGCTCATTTCCAAATTTAGCCGGCAAGGGAGCAGTGAAAAGAGAATGGAATTTAAGCCAGAAGACCAGGGTTTGTTGCCTGGCTTTGTCACTAATTACCTGTGCCTTTGGTCATATACTATAACCTCTGATAAAATTCTTTATCATTAATTTAACAAATATTTATTGAATTCATATTATGTGCCAACTATTTTTCTATGTACTAGGTATACAATGTTGATCAAGGATCATCAACAGATTTCCTAACCTTCTGAAGTTTTCATTCTTGTAGGATAGGAAAGCCTTAAACAAAAAGTCACACTGAAGAATGCATATCTACAAAGTATGATAAGTCTTCTGAAGGCAATAGTCCTAGACTGGGAAGTACAGGGGGAGAGTGATTTGGGAAGTAGTTCCCTGAGACAGATGCTTAGCTGAGATTGGAAGAAAATGGAAGTTAACAAGATGGAAGTGGCAGAGCAAGGTAGCAAAGATAAAAGTGGATGAGGAAAGTAAGTACGATAGAGAAGATATTTCCTACAGAGGTAAAAGGACGTGCAAATGCTCTGTGAGAGGAGGACTCATGGCTTATTCAAGAAACTGAGTATAAGTGAGAGCTCAGAAAAGGTAGGAGAGTGGTAGAGATAAGGATGGACAAGTAGGGAAAAAGAGGAAGATACAGTGATGCTCGTTAAATGTCATTTACTCTAGTGGTTAATGTCACATTGGACTGAGGCAATTAAAGCCCATGCACAATTATCTAGGCTCTCTTTTCCCTTCCATGTCATCTGTAGAGACCTTGTATTGACATAGCAAAACTTCCAGAGCTAAAGATCTTAGATATAAGTCACTGCTTGGTGGACAGTTGCCCTAGAGAGTTGAATGTTCCTGTGGCAGAATTTGTGAAGGTCAAAAATAAATATTTGCTGTGTTAGGCTCTGCTATTTGGAGGTTGTTTGCTATTAGAGTACAGCATAGCCTAACCTGACTATTACACATGGGGTTACACAATATATGACCTTATAGACCAAACTAATGATTTGGGTCATTTTTCTAAGACCAATGAGAAACTACTGAAGTATGTTAAAGAGAGCAGAGATTACCAGATTTTTTATTCTTAAGAAAAATCATTCTACACTAAAAACCTGAATAAATGATGAGAAAAGTGAAGTTAAGAGAATTTTGATAACTTTAAAATATGAATAATAGCTGCTTTTACCATTCTTACAGGACTATTGAAGGGACCAAATGTGAAGTAGTAAATCTGATATTTTGCAAAATGCAAACTATCAAACAAATATTCTGGATTTTTGATAAAATACTGTCCTAGCTGCTGTTTTCCCTTTGCTCTAGAAGCCAGCATCTTTGATCAATCTGCTGTTCTCTATTTGCTCGTAATCTATATACCAAAAAAGTAATTGTGTGAAATTGGTTAGACTGTACTTCCCTGCAGTCAATAGCAATTTGGTATATATGGATTTGAGAGTGGAAAATTGCTTAATGGGAAAGTCCTCAAATGTTTCAGAATCAAGTTTTCAATCTGCACCCTTTTTGAGATACCAATACATGTTATCTCAAACCAAACAGAAAAAAGAGATTCTTATTTCTTTGTCTTTTGCTAATAATCACTGGAAGTTTGGATTGAAAAAAAAAAGTGAGACCTGGCTGAGAAGTGTAGCAAAATACCGGAAAATGAACTTTTTATGATATTTTGTTTTGAAGAAATTTCCACAGAGTAAATAATGAAGCACCTTCATTCTATGCTCTGTGAAGTTAATAAAGACAGTACGACATGAACTCAGTGAAGTACAAATGCATAGTCCATACTCCATTGTAGGTGCTCTGTCAGGAGGAACATGGTGAAGAAAAGCAGATTCAGCCTCTCTCCTTTCTGTGTTCACCGTCAAGTGCAGAAGTTAAACAATTCTAGTTTTCTTATGTGGTCAAATTTCCTTCTACCAAAGATGGGAAGGTAACCTATCATATTACTGTTACTAGTACAGTGTGATTTCAACCAATTATATAATTTAATTTTTAATACTTCCCATTTAATTTTTATACTAGCAATACAAATTGTCCCTTATGTTCTAGGCACCATGCTAAGAGTCTTATATACATTATTCTAGTGACAACTCACAATAACCCTGGAAGAAAGGGTTATTAACCACATTCTACAGAGGAAAATTTAAGGCTCAGAGAAATGACTTGATGCTTCCCAAATTATATTCCTAGTACCTGGTATTGATATAATCCCAAGTCCATGCTCTTTTTCTACCATATATAGCATTATACATGCATCTACTACCATATATTTCAGGTGTTATAGCCCCAAAATAAAATGACTAGATAATAAGACTTAGATGTATGTCTAAAAGTATTTTCAATACTATATGGCAGAGTGTTATTGGTACTTTAGAAAATAATATGGCAGAGTTATGTATGTTTGGGTGTTAGGTAAAAAGTTAGAAATATTTCTTTACCTTTTCTAGAACCTATAATATGCTTACCCGCTTTGCAAATTTCCAAGAGAAGATGTGGCATTCAGCATCTTCTAAAGCTATGCTATCACAGAGCCGTTTATTCATGGGGCATTTCAAGTAAATTGCATTCTTTAGGCTACACTTTAGGAATTACTGCCTAGCACACCGTTTTGTTTTGTTTTGTTTTTGCATTGTGTGTGTGTGTGTGTGTTTTAACACGGACTTGACTTCTTGTTGCCTAGAACCTCAGAGCAAAAGGGGAAAGGAGTCAGAAGGCAGGATGATGGTGTTGGTTGCAGTTGAGAGGTCAGAAAATCTCTGGAGGGAGAGAGGAGCTTTTTTATTATTTCCTCCTCAGCCCATATTAAGAGTGTGACCTCCTCCGTAGGTGTAAGGGTATCTTAGAACATCTAAGACTTGACTAAGCCCTTTACATCAGCCAGGAGTTGAATTCGGCAAAAGAAACCATCTTGAACTGATTTACAGAGAAAACAAATGCACTGAAAGGATATTGGTGAGCTTAGAAAATTGATGAAGGGGCCTGGAGGAGAAGGTATGGGGCTGTATATCCTGGGCCAAGGCAGAACTGGTCTGTGGGGCCACCGTGCCATGGAGATGATGAAATCCCAGACCTAGATCTGTGGCCTGCACGTTCTGCATTGCCAACACCATTGCTGTCACTGGTTCCTCATGAAATTGATTTTTGTGCATTTACTGCTATTGCAGCAAAATTTCTCCTGATCTCTGTGACTCTGGAGAAGTTATCTAATTGAGGCAGATTAGCTCCTTTGCCTCTCCTTTCAGAGGTGGAATACAATCTGAAATCATCTTATTTCTAGTCTTTGAAATTTTGATCTCATCATATAAATACAGCTATACTGGCAGTTTATCAGTAGCATTTGGCTTACTATATATACAGAAATAAAGGTGTTAATACATTCTGCACTCATGAGAACATGCTAGAGTTCTCAGCTAGTTATGAATGTATATGGATAACATGGTTTTCTTACAATTTATATTACTAACTCAAGTCCAACAGGAAAGAATAAATCATTTGTCATATCACCAGATTATCCTGGTATAGTTCATTGGTTAAGAGTATAAGAAGTGAAGAAAACCCTTGCATTCCATGATAATTAGCACAGAATATCATTTATTGAGTGCTGACTATGTGCAAAGCATTGATTTTTTTTTAAAGAGTGCTGACTATGTGCAAAACATTGATTTTTTAAAAAAGATTTATTTCTCCTCCCCCTCCACCCCCCCAATTGTTTTTGAACTCACTGTCTGTTCTCTGTGTTCTTCTGTGTCTGCTTCTCTTCTCTTAAGGCAGCAGCGGGAACCGATCCTGGGACCGTCTGGAGTGGGAGAGAGGTGCTCAATCTCTGTGCCACCTCAGCTCTCTGGTCTCTTATTGTCTCTCTTTTGTGTCTCTTTCTGTTGCATCATCTTGCTGAGCAAGCTCTCATACATTAGTAAACTCTGTGAGGACAAGGACTCCTGAGCAGGCCAGCTCTCCACGCAGGCCAGCTCACTGCACAGGCCAGCTTGCCTTTCTCCAAGCGGGCCCGGGAATTGAACCCTGGGCCTCCTATATAGTAAATGGGAGCCCAATCACTTGAGCCACATCCATTTCCTAACTTTTAGATTTAAAAACTGGCCACACACCAGGGAAGTTAGGAATTTTCTTAGAAGGTTCAGATTGAATTGCCTTTCTTAAGCTTTTTGAGAAATGAACATAAATTGGTTAGCCAGAAAGTTTTCTCTATCTTAGAATCTTAAAGTTTCCCTAAAGTTATTTTTAGTGACCCTGATGGAAAGTAATATGTAAATAAGAAATAAAAACAGTATAATATTCTGAATCATGGTTTTTTGTCCAATTGGCAGAATCTAGACTCTTTTTAAATGATGCAACAGAAAGAACATTTAAGTGAATTATACAGTTCAGGAGTTAAGGAATTGTATCAGTGCTCAGATAAAGACAACATAGAGAACCCAAATCAAATCATTTCAGTCCACAGTT
Organism: Tolypeutes matacus; assembly: GCA_026826555.1. Classification (NCBI taxonomy): domain Eukaryota; kingdom Metazoa; phylum Chordata; class Mammalia; order Cingulata; family Chlamyphoridae; genus Tolypeutes; species Tolypeutes matacus. The sequence goes on from JAKSZT010004015.1 coordinate 12,229,288, forward strand.
AGTAAATAAAAAGCACGATGATGAAACAGCTGCTCCACATGTGAACTCAAAGCTCACCCAAGCTCAGAAGCCCTCCTTCTCAGGTTGTTGGTAGCAAGCCAGCGATTTTCTTTTCCTGAAGCCCTCTTCCTACACCGAGTGCTGGCATCTTTGAATCAAATCCTAGTACCTTCTAGGGAGAAACAAATAACTATCACCAAATTTGGCCAAGAGTCATCATATGGATGGATTTGGATCACTTCGTTTGCTCTCCATTTTCTTTCCTCTTTTGTGGAGCTCAGGATATTGCGTTTTATTTTACCTTATAATTATAATTAAAATAGAAATTCTTATGTGTTCTTCAGGGAGCAGGAACTGGGTTTTATGTGCATCATTTCATTTACAACGCACATTTACAAATGCAATGTGGGGCAGTATTATATTCATTACACAGAAAAAGAAACATGCCTAATGAATTTAAAGGACTTAATCTAGGTCATACATTAGTAAACTCAGAAAGCAGGATTTTAATCTTTTTCCCACTGGTTCCAAAGAGTTTGAACTCAGCTCTGGCTGACTCCAAACACCAATCTATATTGCCTCACTATAATAACTACTTATTAAGTGGGCACCTCTAACTATCTCTTTCTTTCTTTCTTTCTTTCTTTCTTTCTTTCTTTCTTTCTTTCT